>JABUQX010047646.1:10000-52419 GCA_015478945.1 Trachelipus rathkii | reverse complement strand
AAGCTCATTCTTTAGTGTCTGCATGGTCGCGATTCCTTGGCTTGGTATCGGTATAATTACTCCTGGAACCCAGGAGCACCCACTAAGAGAAGAATCCAAGAATGTAGCTCCCAAGCACAGGGCAATAACCAATCACCCTTCCTCTCGTGAGAATTTAAGTAAGTGATCGAGTTCAAAGCCATGTATTGAAGCAGCCCTCAGATTTGGAGCAAAACTCGAGAGATACGTTCTTTTTATGGAGGCGGATCGAACTGAGTGCCTCATAGAGCACTCATGGTATATAATTGTTCTAACGAAGACGCTGTTGTCGATAAAGTTCGAGTCCATAGGCCTCCTGAAGAAGAATTTTTTGCGTCTTATTTAGCAAATTTGTCGCAAAAGAAAGCAAATGTTGATGCGACCTGTGTGGCGTTCCTTAACCGTTGGTTGAATTCTTGGTGCCTGTTACCCTGACAGCAAATCCCTGAAAAAGACCAAATATAAAGACGTGGATATAGCCCCCAGAAAAGTAGGTTCCAACCATCCTTCTGGTGGATTTAATAATGTATCGAGTTTCAAAAGCAGTGAAATCGAAGCAGGAAACGTTAAAAACTGTCAACGAAATACACATTTTTTCTCCTCTAGGAAACCCGCGCGCTGTAGGACTGCAGCTAGCTAGAGCGCTCTCTAACCATACCTAAATCTACAATTGATCTAAACCCGAAGGGACGCTGTTGCCAGGATAGTGTCAAAGTCTGGCGCAGGAGAACGAGTCGAATTTTTCTAGTGTTACTTCATTAAAAGACAAATTATGTCGCAACAAGAATAGTTGATGAACCAACATAATCGCCCGATTGGAAGCCTGAGACGTTTGGTTGTCCCTTTCATCCATCTAACTTGGAGAGCCAAACTGCAGAATGACCTTTTCAGCCCAGAGCAGGGGTTAGACCAACCACCCTTCATGGATAATGAAACATTGTAAATATCGAGTATTCAAAAGCAGTGATATCGAGAGACGAGTAAACTATTTAGAAAAACCTCATGCCGAGATAGCTGCTTTCTTTACTGAGGACGCGGATCGCAATTAGTGGTGCCGGAGGGCCTCTCGGTTTAGCATTGTCTAACGGCGAAACGACTTTCATCGATCCGTAGCGAGTCACTAAGGCGCTGATGGGAAAGTTTCTGTGACGTAAACCTGGACTACTATTGCAAATTGCTGTCACAGTGCCATTCTGACTGCCCATCGTCGACAAGCCGAACTCCCCTGACTAATCTGGACCCCATCAGGTCTGAGACTACTGCTATCCATCTACTGCGACCCAGAACAGAATGCCGTGTTAACAGGACCCAGCAGAGGCTCCAACCAGCCAACTTCTATGGATGTGTGAAGATAAGTCTCGAGTTTAAAACTGCCAACCGGTTGACCTATACGAAGCAAGCAAACAGCAAACTTGACACAACACCTCGTAAAGAGCAGACCTTTTTTTATGTTAAAAAAGCGGCTCCAGGCACCTCCGGAGCCCAATTACTAGTGGGAAATATAACTGTAACAGTTGTCTAGACAAAGTGCCGCTGGCGTTGTGTAAATGACGGGTCGCCACTGCTGGCGTGTGCAGTTGAAAATATTATTCCTTCGCTTTCATCTCATTAGCAAATATCGCAAACAAGGAATGATGTTTCCCATGTCGGCGTAGCCTGACTTTGGTGGGTGCTCGCTAACCGGAGCAAAGCGTAGTTCAGGCAATGCTGTGTAGGCCCAAGAAAATAGAGGGGTTAAACAACACGGCTTCTCGATGGATTGTAAATAAATAGCACGTATTCCCACAAGCAGAAAAGTCACGATATCGACAGAGCAGGGAGAGACTTTTGAAAACTGTTCACGAGATAACCCCTCCTTTTTCTGGAAAAAGGTCCGCAGATCGGAAACTAGTAGGTAGAGCCTACCTGGTACATTGTCTTTACGGCAGACGCTGTTGTCGACGTTCGAGTCCTCGGCAGCGGAGTGAAAAATTTCTTCTTCATCTTAGAAAATTATATGCAAATTTATGCGCAACAAGCATCTTATGCCCAAGTCAAGGCGTGGCTTAGACTCAATGGTTAGGTTGCTCCAAAACCTCAAGGAAGCAACCTTATCAAAATGACCGTGATAGACCCAAAGCAGAAGATTACTATATCGAATATAACTTTATAATCATGTACCTCTTATTCACAGACCAAAAATAGTCTATCGCGTACTACTACATGGTAAGCACAGGTAATAGCATTAACCAAGTTTCCATTTAAGAGCCTAGCACAACTCAAGATTATTCCTTTGCCATCGCTAAGGATTTAATTGCACCAGCCTATATTCCGTGCAAGATTCAACTTTCACCAATAACTCAAATCTAGGCATCAATCCAAGCTTTCCCTCTTGCATCCACCATAGGCCTATCCTAAAATATTTGAACTCGACATATTGTACACAGCTGCTCACCATCTAACAAAAAAACTTTATTACACAGAGACAATAATCCTCACTTCAAACGGCTACACCCTAGTACTCAATATTTCAATAACAAGATTTACGGTTGTCAAACCAGTCCTTTTACAACTGCCAAGATCTTCTCCTATAGATCCCGCTGCAAAAGGTATTCAGATTTTAGCCACGACGTAAACTAAATCATCCGCAATATTATAGGTTAGGGGCACCATCCACTCTCTTTACATCCTCTCAATTACTCTAAACACGATCCTCTAGAACTACAGCTCAACTATACGGAGGATCACCCTCAGACTTAATATACACTACTCATATAGAAATAATAAATAATACATAAGTACAATATATAGCTCACTCACTAACTATACATATAAAGGTATGAATGTAGTAGTAAGAGGTTACTATTAATAGATATGTACTAGGTGGTAAGTAGTGGTGATGTAGTTGCTGACGAGTATAAATTATAAATACGGATATCCTAGAAAAGTACAAGCAAAGACAATAATAGGTATAATATGACTAATTATAGAATAAAAGCCTGTACGATAAGTAATACACAGCTAAGACTCTGTCAGATCAGCCAAAGAGTAACTATAATAGTAAAATTAGAACGACAGGTATAAGCCTACACTAACTATAACCTACAGTAATAAAAGATATATGATATAAAGGTATGATAGTTAACGATTAGGAAGCAAGTAAATAAGTATAAGTATGTAGAATGCAAAATAAATATTTTATATCGTAGGTACAAAATATAAATAAAGGAGGCAGTAAAATAATAATGATCTAGAGTCACACTAACGGTAATATGTAGATATAAGGTAGATAGAATAATAAGCAAGCCTAAGAACCGGAGGTAAGCTATTGAGTAAACACGCACGTTACTCAGTAAAATACTAAGTTAATACCTAAAGCAGATAGGAGGAGTTAATAGAGGGAGTATAGGTAGTAGGAATAACACTAGGTGATATGTGTAAACTAGATATTATAATAGTTCCGAATAGTATCAAGGCTATAATTCCGATGATAATATATATATAGTATAGAATAAATATATATAATAGGTATATATATATATAGGTTATAAAAATATACGTAAATAAATGTTAAAAATATAAATACCAATTTATTATATATTTATAATTTAATAACCCTCACTAAAGTACAGATTGGAGCTATTACCAGAATATTATTGTTCCCTCATATATAAATTACACTATATAATATACAGTACTAGATTACCTCACCCTCAGCTATGTCTATTCTCATACTGACTCATCATCAAAATATTCACGAATAATTATAAAATAAAATAGTATATGAAAAAATTATATAATAAAGAGTACACGATAATCATACTACATCAAATAATAATCCTACCGATCATAAATATACTCACGCCTCAAACAAGCACAAGCACATAAAACACGTATATATAAAAAAAACAAATCAAATATAGTAATATAATAATAAATATCACTAATAATATACTATAATATATCAACAAATCACCCGCTCAGATTAAGGTTCCAAATTATAATTAAACAATAATTTGATCACATATAGAAAATTAGTATATATTTATATATACTCTATAACCCACACCCAGTATATACAATACTACCCTAATATACTACCTACTTTTTATTTATTGATAATCACTTTGACATTATATTAACTATAATAGAATAAATTAGGGCTCACCTCATTAAATAGAGTATAACTAACTTATAATAAACTCCGTAACTAGGTTGACCTATACACCTTAGACTTGATAGATATATTTTCATCTTTTATACTAGTTTGATCAAATATCAAGCCGTTGTGAAAAAATTTCTCTTTGACTAGAAAGGAACCCAAAAAGAAAATAACCAAATACTCATTTTTACTCCGGCTCCGGGCGTCTACGCTGGGCTGCCAACTACCAACTCCGAAAACTATAGTCTCCTCGCACTGTAATTGACGATATGAGTCTGGTAAGAGTACTTCTGACAATAAATTTTCACCTACCAAAAAGATATATATTTTTCGAAAAAAAGAATTTATGCCCCAGGGAAAATCCGCGCCTCCTCCGTTTCAATGTTCGAGCGTGCCGGGCTCGCCAACAAAGGCTCCAGATACCGGGCTAGATTCGACTGAAGGTCTAGCAACTATTATAAGAAAAGTTAAGTTTAGCACGTCTTCTGGCAATAAAACTATTCACCAAAAAAAAAATATTTATTCGAACAAAATATACCCAGAATCTGGTTCCAGTATTGGTAAGCGCGGACTACCTCTCCGGATCCAACTAAAGTTTCATGCACTAAATATTGAATCATTGGGTACAGCAACGTTCAGTGTTTCGTACATATTTCAATTAGTCTCTTATAGTTCTTAAAGAAAATTGAGAAATAGAAACAGAAATATAAACCTAAATTACATGGTTCCGACTCCGGATCCAGACCCGACTACTTCTTTTGAACTTATAATGAAACTTAGTCACCAAAACTTTTTTCTAAATACATTTTCAAACTGCGAAGTATTTATTGAAAAAATATATTATAAGCAAATCCGCTCCAAGTGGATCCGGCGCTCCGGGGATCGACTAAGGTTCAATGTACTAAATTAGAAAAAATTGTTTTCAACAGCGTCTTCTAGGCAATTACATTTTTACGACAATAAATATATTTGATTTATAGAAATTAAACTACCGCATGATCCGAGCTCCGGCTCGCGAGCTCTCGAAACATCGGCTCCGAGTTCAGGCTCCGAAAGTACAGGCTTCAGGACGTTTACGATCTGGAACGGCAAGTTTCAGCTCCGTGCCCAACTATTTGACTAAATTGTTCAGCACTCTATCTTATCAGATTAAAATTTTTCACAAAAAAAAATATTATTTCACGAAAAAGTATGAGTCATACTCTCGGCTCTGAATTCTCGACTACGGACCTCCGACCTCACGAATCCGCACTGCCGATTTAAGAATTTCTGCCAGCTATTTGAGAGAAAGATTAGTTCAGCAACGTCTTCTGGAACTCATTATTCACTCTAGAGACCAACTTCGACCTCTCTTGAAGAGCAAATTTCAAAGAAAAGGCACCAACCACTTGTACCAAAGGATAAGGGCTAACACGAATTCTGGTAACTCGAGAGGACCAGTTAACCCGCGAAACTCAAAGGAGCTGGTGCATTGCCGCAACTACTATTGTGAAGAATTAATCGAGATTATTCAGTACGTTTTCGTGGAATTTAATTAATCACTTGATACAAACAAATAATAATTTATATTTGAGAAAATAAAATTCAAGTACCCCCTCAACCGACTCAGTGACTCCAGCTTCGCAAGAGCTTCCGACTCCAGCTCCGACTTCAGGTTATTCGACGCAGACTCTACTATGAACATTAAACAAATGAACTTAATTTAAGAAAAATTGTTCAGTACGTCTGTCAATATAAAATGATAAAGAATTAATTAAGGGCTAAAAATATTATTTATAAAAAAAATTTCCAATCCACACCAGCGAATCCCAAGCTACCGAGAGAGTGCATACCGAGTCTCAACTAGACTCCGTCTGAAAGAGATTTTGAACATTGAAAAAACTTGCAAAAGTTCAGACACGTCGTTCTTGATATCAAGGTAGAAATTTTCACCTTAAAAAAATCATTTTCCAGAAAAAATCAGGTATCTCTGCTCCGAGGCTCCATTTCTAACACCCGACGTTTTGAATACCGGCGTCCGAGCTCCGACTACCAAAATCCGGATCCGATTAAGGTTCTGCACTAATGTTCAATAGAAACATGTGATTCAGCAGTGACTTCTGGAACAATAAAATGATTGTTCATGATAAGGAGATTAAGAGACAAATTTACTGGTAAACAAAAAATTGATAATACCCAGGATGCCGTCTCCAAGAATCCGGGATCCATCATACCACGAGAGAAGATACACAGATCCGGAACTGGCCGTGAATACGCGGAACTTCTGACTGACTTAAGGATTTGCCATAGCAACTTATTTGAACATGAAGCACAAGTTTCGTGCAGTGGATGGTTGCTCAAGCATCTAGCCCATTGACCCAACTCTATCTCTCACCATTCAAAGCAACATCATATTTTATCAAAATCAACAACCCACAAACAAAAACTACACAAATTAAACCACAGTACATCCAGCCCCAGAACGCAAACAGGACATCACAGCCCTATAACAACCTTTCGGCGTCCGGGATCAGTGACTAACGGTTCAACTGACACAATTTAAAATTAAGATACTCTACGCAAACCGCTTGCAACACTATATCGACCAAACAACATAACATTTTTAATACTAAAGAGTAAAAATATTCGTTCTGACACAAAAATTAACCAAAATCGAAAAGTATTACTATAAGACATCGAGGTCTCACTCTGGCTCCGATTCGACTAAACCGGCTCCGAGAACTACCGGCATCACGGACAACGACCACCATAGCGATCCCTGCCACTATATCCTGAAACAAACTGTACTTCAGCACCCTCTCCTCTGGCACCAAAATAATTTCATAGAATAAAAGATAAATATATATATTTTATATATTTGAATAATATTAATAAACCCGAAACTAACGACGCTCCCTAGAAAAAAGTGCCGCCTCCCAGTCATCGGATCCGATCCAAACTAAGGCTTTTTGCCACTAATTTGAAGGAAATATTGAAATAAACTTACAGCACTCCCTTCTGTCAATAATTCTTTCACCTATAAAAAATATATTATATATTATCACAGAATAAAAAAATCAAAATCACAACAAACAAGAGCCCCACCGGCACTCATTAATATCGGCTAAATACCACTTCAGACTATCCAAACGCTCGCGACTCATGAGAGGATCGGATCCAGAAGATAACCGACGTCAAGCAGTATTCCAGCTCAACTCATTTGCACACTGCCAACTCTACGTCTTCTGGCATTCGTATACGCTTTGATCACCGCTATAAAAACAATATTTTTGAAAAAATTGCGACGGACCAAAGGGAAACATTACCCACGCTCCGGCTTCTGGCTCCCTCAGCTCAGCATCGAACATCCAGGCTCCCACTCTTCGGCTTCAAGCTCGGATCCGGATAAGGTTTCTGCACTATTTGAATTGTTCAGTAATCTTCTGAAAAAATATTCTTCGAAAAAAAAATCATACCTCCGGCTCCGGCTCCGGCTCGACTTCCAGCTCCGGCTCCTGACTTCGGATCCGGATCCGACTAAGGATTCTGTACTATTTGAAAATTGTTCAGCACATCGTTCTGCAATAAATTTTTCATTCTAAAAAAAATTATTTTTCATGAAAAAAAATATACCAAGGCTCCGGCTCCGGTCTCCGGCTCCGGCTCCGGCTCCGGCTCCGGCTCCATTTATTTGACTCAGTAAAATCCGAAGAATGAGCTAGAGTTGAGAATATTGAAAATAAAATTAGATTTCTATTATGATAAATAAAACATTTTGTTCGATCCTTAAATCTGAACCTGCGCAATTTTGGACTGATAATGTGAAAGTCTTGCTTATGCAACATACCTACTCGTTAATCAATCAGCAGGGAATCGTGCGTGGTATCTAAAAAACTTATTTGAATTTTTAAAAAAAATAATGATTACAGAATGATGTTCAGGAGAATTTTTCTACTAATTTAGATAATAAAAAAAAAATTCGTGAAAATTTTGAATTGCCTTCAAAAAGTAGGGGTCCTAGTATGAAGTCTCCCCTACTTTGGAAATCATGTGCCGCGATGTAATTCACAATTAGTTGATCTTGTGAAAGATACTTCAATAGACTTCTACCATGCTATATATTTGCTCATCGCTGTGAATGCTTTAGTCTGATATTCATTCTTATAAACCGGAGTTGACTATTAGTCGGTTTCACTGTTTGGGGTAAAACTTGTGAGTGGGGTTTTAAAAAACTGGGGTAACGGGGTAAAACTGATAACTATATTCATGTATAAATTTTTTTTTTAGTTTTTAATAAATATTTTCCCTTTATTATTATAAATATAAGTATAGATACCTAGGTATGTATTATTATTACCGGTGTTATATATGTTGTTTTGATAATTATGTACGTAAAAAAATTAGGCCAAACTTTACATTATAGTACGCCAATATCTTGAGAACTAGTATGACAATACAAGAAAAACCAATTACATATTTGGAATCAGCGTATAAAGCTATAAAGGAATGTTGTTAAAAATTAATAATAATAAATTTTGTATTATTTATTTATATATATTATATAATAATATATGATATTATATAATATATATTATATATATATATATATATATTAATATAATAATATACTCTAACAACAACTTCCACGAATAAGCATTCAAGTATGTATATAGATTTAATGTTAATGTATTTCTTGTAAGTTATATACTGATGTCTCGATGAAAAATCGGAAAAAGCAAAACGCTACATAATGTAAAGTTTGATACCAAAAGTGAAGGTAAATAAATTGCTACAAGTAATGCGAGTAAAGAGCTCTTAAAGTTTAAAAATGTTTTCCTATGACCCAATAAATTATTTATTTTAAGCACGTTTAATTTTACTCTGGTTATTATGTATTATATTATAATAAAATAAAATGTGAGTTAAGTCACAAACGTACGAGAAATAATAAATAAATACATTTAAACAACACGACACCCTACCGAGATATTATACCCCCAAAAGAAATTTCACAGCTAGCATCCTGTTCAAAAAAAAAATTGAGCTCAAAATATTTATTTTCACATTTTAATCGTTTTTAAATATAAAGCATTTAAGAAGGTTCAAATATCGAGAACCCAAAGGACGATCATTTAAGACTAAAATTGTGAGTGATAAACTTGAGAATCTTTGTATGACCATTTTTTCATTCGACTTGACAAAAAAAGAAGCCCTAATTTTTTACCAGTTTCCCCCATTTGACGGTATCAGATTTATATTCAATATAGTATAGGCTATATTATATATATATAATATATATATATTAGTAGATATATATATATATAATAATATATAGTACTGTATTAGTAGGGTACTGCAATACTAAATAGCTATGTCATGAGGAATAAAAAGCGTACGTATGTATACGTAGTGTATAATAAGTGAAAAAATGAAAATACCTTCTAATATATAATACTAAATATAAATACATAATAAAATCAGTAAATACATAAACAAAAGGAATATCTCAAAGAACCAAATAGATAAATAAAAAAAAAACTCATATAGATATATATTATAAGACATAATAAGGGTCAGGTCATAACACGGCTACCAATACACAACCTATACGTAACCACGTGGAAAATACAAACGTGATAATAATAATATAATCGATAAATAATAGATATATAATAATATAATATATATAAGATATAATAGATATATAAAAAATAATAATAATATATATATAATAATATATATATATAATATATAACACGAATTTCACTTACAATTAAAAATATAAATTAAAAAATAAAATAAATATTAATAGTATATATAATAAAGAAAAGAAATTTAAATTTAATTTAAATATTAATAAATAAATAAATAATAATAAAATAGATATTATATAATAATATAGAATAAACCTACCGAGGACAATATATTTATACACATTATAGATAAGGTCCTACGTGAGTATATAATAATAACACAAATATGAGAGGTAGTATATATAAGTATATAGAAAACAAACACATCATAAACGCGGTAAATTAATAATAATAATTTCAATATTGCCTCAAATAACAAAACAAATAATATAATAGCCCAATTACGGTTAATATAAGAAGATAAAGTATAATAGGTAGTATAGTAGAGGTAGTATATATACTGATGAGTTAAGGCATATATAGAGGTCAGCCTCTAAGAAGAGCACACAATCCATATTCTCAAAAAAATTAGCCCAGCTACCGGAAAAAGAATAACACCTCCTGGAGAATGCTGCGTCTAATTTAGTGCGTAAAAAAAAAGAAAAAAAAAAAAAAAAAACCAAACACACAAAAAAAAAAAAAAAAAAATTAAAATTCAAAAACTACAATAGCTACAGGGAAAGAGGATGTACATTTTTGAGCAAAATCCTTGGTAAAATGTAGTTAGGGAAATGTAACAAAAAAAAAAAAAAAAAAGAAAATTATTGTACTCCGCTCCACCAAATTAGAGTAATATGATTAGAAAGCCTATTTAGATACCCTTTTATTGGTTACTCGTTAAATAAATACTTTCTATTAAACATTTTTTTTTTAAGCTAAAGAATACCCAAGGCGTATACTGTTTTTTCTACCGATGCAGAGGTCGCGGTTTCTCGGCCTTTCCGGAACTACGGGTTAGGAACTAATTCCCCCTCCGGGGAGGCTCCGAGAACCCCCGCTCTTTGAGTATTTGGGTGTCGCGGGGGTTCCTCCGCCCCTTCCCTCGATATGGAAAACGTTCCCCCCCTAGTGTTCCCCGTCGCTCGAGCCCCCTATATTGCGGTGTAATACCTTTACATAATATATATATATACTATTTCCCAGCTCCCCCCAAAAAAAAAAAATACCAAATTTTTGCTTTAACTTCTTTTTTTTTTTACATCCTATCAACACTAAAAATTTCTACCAGAGGATTCAAAAATGATTTCCTTCCTTGTAAGCATATTGTAGTTTCGTTTATGCTTTTTTTTTTTTTTTTTTTTTTTTTAGTTTCCGCACTAAAATTTTACCAGGATTCCAACAATGTATCCTTTTCCCTGTAGCTATTTTAGTTTATGAGATATGTTTTTGAGATTGTGGCTCTTCTAGAGCTGGCCAATCCGTAATAAATAATAAATAAAATAATAATATAAAAAATAAAATAAACCGGATCATAAGTACTTATATAAACTCATAATAAGTATATACTAAATACAAATAATAAAATGAATAACACTAATAAAAAAAAAAAATAAAAAAATAAAAAAAAAACATAAATATAAATAAAAAATAATAAAAAAGACTCTCCCAAGACCAATTGTAGGGTTTCATAGTACCAATAAAGTAATACATAATAAGTGATAATATAAAAATTAAACGTATCGTGAGCTCTCGGTACATATATAAATATTTTTTTCACTCTTAGAGCTAAAACCGATCTCTATAATAGTTTCAACGGTGACTCTTTTTTTTTTAGTTATTATTCTTAATATATTAATAGTAATATTAAATATATAATATAAATATAATGTTTTATTAAAAAAATAATATATAAATTTGTTATGAGATATTATTTATTATGTTAAGTATTTTAACATTCCATTTATAACAATATAATAATAATCAAACTAAATAAATATATAACATCATAAAACAAATCACAGATATGATATCCAAGCCAAGAATGACTTTGAGTCACGGTTCAGTACCCATTTTTAAATGCTAAAAGCGCTAACTTATTAATAGCGGCTATTCTTTCACTTCTTATTCTTCTCTCAATTTCTGCCATAATCTCACCGATATTATTTATATAAGATAATAAATATTACATTTTATATATGAGGACAACTCAATCCCACGATTCGAGAGCAAAAAACAAATCAAGAGGAAAATATTACTACAAAACAGATAAAACAATAGTAATAAAAAAATTTGCAAAAAAAAAATAGAAAAAAATCGTCTTCTCACACTAAATGTAAACTCTCTGAGCCAGAGATAGCCAAGAGTCGCCTTCTGACTGAGCACCCAATAGTAAGTAGGAGGTCACTATATTAACACTACGACCATTATATAATTTAATAAAATCCTCTCAAAATAATAGCCCACGTTAAACTACATATAACCCGAAAATAAACTACTAATTACAAAATATAGTAAAGTCAAAGCCCTAAAATGAGCACACGTCTATCACCACCTGAAAATACTACTTAACCACACCGAGGCCAAAATAAACCCCCGGTTCACTGAAAGAATTAACTACATCACTTTCACAATAGAACATATACGTCTACCGTGCTGTGTACTGGACCAGCCAACTAGCTATGTAATCAATCCAGCCATATTCATGAATAAAGAATGAGTAGATTAAATCAGTTTAAAAACACAAAAATTATCTCTACTACGCACAAACTCTCAAAAAACGTAGCGAGCCGGACCCGGAGCCGGTAATGTAGCTAAATCCGGATCCTGGATAATAAATTTTTTGCAGAAAACTTGATAAAAAAAAAAAAAACACATAATCTATATATATTACAATAACTACAGCGAAAAGGAGTACATTTTGGAATCCTTGTTAAAATTTTAGTTAGGAAATGTAAAAAAATATAAAAATAAAAGAAAATAAATCACTACCTAAGCCTCACTTAAAATTACTTTAGGAGACGGACAGGCAACAATAAGAGAATAACAAATAACACGTATAAATCATAATTATCTGTAAAAGGTAAAACAACAAACAGATGAGAATAGAGGAGATATCGAAGGCCCGAACAGGGAAACAACACGAGAGCGCAGCACGATTACAATAACCCGAATAAAGGGAGAAGGAGCGAGCAAACACGGAACCGACCACGTAACAACCACCCAAAATACCCTCAAACAGAAGAACAACGGAGAGCAACTCCCAGAGAAACCAACCCACACAAGAGACCAACCTAACCATAGACATTCCAGTCCCTAAACCGATCCCGTCTCACACCGATACACACATATGTCCGTACAACGGTCAACGTTGTTATCATTCACCCGCGCGCAATGAGTCGCTAAGTATAACTGTCGAAAGCCGAACATAAGTCTTTACTGAGCCTCACTGGTGCCGCGCAATACTCGTGAATGTGATGCATATATATATATATATATATTATTCTATACACATATACAGAAGTAATGAGAGGATCCCTAACCACGACACGTTATAACCAATATGTCTCTAAATATGGCTCTATCATAAAAATCAAATATTACATATAATTAATTAACAATAATTAATTTTTTATTTTTATTTAATTTTTTTTAACATTATTACCTATTTAAAAAATTTATACCAGGATTACAAAAATGTATTCTTTTACGCTGTAGCTATTATATATATTTGAGTTTTTTTTTGTTTTTTTTTATTTTCCGCACTAACAATTGACCAAGATATACTTCAGCAATGATTCCTTTACTGTAGAGCTGTTGTGAAGTAATTTGCAATAATGAATAGAATAATTTGTGTTTTAACTGATTTCCACATAAATAATACCTATAAAAAAAAGTATATATATATTATATTATAGATATAATATAAAATTATATAATATTAAAATCATAATAAATATAAAATATAATAATAAGAAATATATAATAGAAGAAAATAATATATAGTGATATTATATATAAAAATAATAATTAATAATAAATAAATAAAATAATAATAAGATAACGTTGAATAAATATATAAATAATATATATGTACAGAAAAGGAAATTAAAAAAAAATCATGCATCAATTTAATAATAATAAATTAATAATAAAATAATAAATAATTTATTAATATAATTATTATTATTATTATTATATTATATATTAATGTAATTATTATATATAATTATTAATAATTAATTATTAAATTATATATTCATTAATTATTATATATATTAATTATATAGTAAATTATTGAGTTAAATGTTTTTTTGATCAAACCAAGTTATAACAGTGTGACATACAATAGGCCTATCGATAATATAAAGTGGCTATTTGTTAAAAAGTGTATAATAGATATAAATATAATATAGTATATTAGGAAATTATTTAAAAATTTAATCTATTATAAATTCTTTTTTTATTCCAACTCAGCTTCACATAACAATATTAGCACTGAAAATTTCATTCTGATCGCTTGACCGGAAAAAACCCAAAAAAAACGTTAAAATAAATTTATGGCAAACTCACGCTCCATTCTCCACATAATAGGGCAAAACGCATACAGCAAAGAAGAATACCACCCAGCCAGCACCCGCAAAAATACACAGCAGTCCGCAGAAGTCGCCGTTGTTTTCTAAAATCGGAACTCTTGGAAATGTCGGAGTCGGTGTTTGTAAAATCGACTCTGCGAGTCAGAATGATCAGGAAGTAAATCGAAGAGTTATTATATTATACTCGAAACTACGACCCCAATCCCTGATAGATATAATAATAAAAGAAAAAATAATAAATAACTAAAAATAATAAAATAAAAAACTAAGATAAAAACTAAAAAGATATATATATAAATAAGTTAAAATATAAAAAATAATAAAAATATAATAATAATATATATAAAATAATAATCAATAAAATAAATAAAGAATATAAAAATAATAATATATAAATATAATATATATATATATAAATAATAATAAAGAAATTAATAAAAAAGATATTAAATATATATAAAACACCTCAGATAATGACCACATAGCAAACCGAAGGTCTTTCTCCATCACAGCCATAACAGCTACTAATAAAATAACTATAAGAAACTAATAAAAATTATATATATAATATAAGATAAAAAATATAGAATATTAATTATAATAATATAAATAAATATAATAAAAATATAAATAATAATAATAATAATATAATATAATATAATAATAAAATAAAAGATATAATATAACAAACCAATAAAGCCAACATCAATTCACAACATAAAAAAAAATCACAAAAATGAAAATCAATATAAAAAAACTTCACATATAATAAAAAACCAAAAAAAACAATTCATAAATATAAACTTAATGAACCAAACAGAGACAAAACTTATAACTCCAATAAACCGAAACTGATATAGATATAAAATATAATATAATATAATATAATATAAATAATATATAATATATATAATTAAATAGTATTAAGAGGATGTGCCAAATAGTGAATAAGGACGAAGAAAAGATAGAACCACGAAATAATTCGCTGAAATTAATTCGCAACTGAATAACCGTAAATATTCAAGGAGTCGCAAAATCAATCTTCGACAAGCTCATCGAGAGGTAAAAAAAGCAACCGAATAGTTATCTTACAAAAGTCGTCGGCCACTCTGTTAGGTCAGGTACACTTTGTGTAAAGATACCGCAACTAGATAGGACCCCTCGATAAATTTTTATCGAAACTTATAATAATCACATTTGCGCCCACATAGCAGATTAATGTTATCCCTGAGAAAGTTCAAAAACCAGCCATATCGATTTTGTAGATTTATCTGAGTTGAGTAACAGGGTGAGCCAAATGTTTGACCAGGTGGAACAAAAATTTATCACATTAATTAAAAAGGACGATTTAAGTCAATAATCTACCAATAATGAGTAATAATTCGAATATACCAAAAATTATCAATAAGAGAAGTAGATTTGATTAGAGGATACTTTAATGATATGTTTATTTAAGTAGCACCATAATAAAATAATCTTACAGACAACACCTGACAAATGGGAATCAGAAAGAATGTCTTAAAGACACTCGATAGAAATTTCCATTTTGTGTATTATTAAAAAAGGAAATTAATTTAACGATATAAAAATTTTGTGTGATGATACATACTAAAGATTGTTTAACTTAAATCTTATTGAAGTTTGGTAATATTTTATAAAAACAAATTTACAGGGTGTCCAAATCAATTTTGTCGGAACAATCGATAAAACTTTGAACCTTATATCCTCTGATGGGTAAGTGCTAACAAATACATGGAGAATCTTCAACGATCCTCTCACTAAAACCTAACACATAGAATAAATTCCGCTTCACCTGACAATAAATTGAACTATTCGGTATATGTCTCTTCTCGCTAAGAGTACAAGACATGTACAAAAATGCCAAAACACAGAGGAGAAAATGATATTAAGATAATAAGTTCTCAATAGCATAGGAAATGACACGTAGGCCTTCATATCGTTCAAAAATAATTAAAATATAATAATATCGGATAAGAAGTGATATGATAAAAAGTAAATGAGAATTTGAAGTATAAAAGTAGCAAATATATAGGCAAATTATTGAAAAAACTAAATGGATAAATATTGCACTCTACATTCTTTATTAATTTCTCAAAAATTTAATTTCAAACCCCAACATAAACAACAAGGATAAGAAGAAAATAGGGAGAACAAAATTAAATAAATATTTAATTTATGACACAAAGTGCAACAAAGAGTTTGAAAAAAATAGAGAGTCAAATAAACGCATATTTTCTTGGATTCAAGTTTCTCTATTCACAAATTTGAATACTGACAACATATATAAAATCTAACTTAAACATTTAAATACGACAGGGAAAAAAAGACGAACCAGACACATATAAATTGCACCACTTATATTGAATAAACACAGACGAAAATAAGATTTAAATGATCAACCGATTTCGTACCCCGACGCCAGACGGACCGGGTTATTTCACGAATTCAATTTTTTGAAAATAGATTTGTAAAAAAAATTTTAAAAAATAATTTATTTCGATATTTTAATTATTATTCATTATTCTAAATAACAGATAAAGGAAACTCCAAATGTGAGAAAAAAATATAGATAAAGATGTAACTTAAAAATTTCGATTTTTCGAAATGGATTATTAAAAAAAAAAACGAGGCGGATTTTTGACACGATTTTCACCCAAGTTATTTGAATACGATATATAAATATATAGATAAATATAGTAATATGATATATATATAATAAAAAGAATATATATTAAAGAGTTACTCTCAATACTGTCACGTTCAGATAATTATAAGTATTAAGAAGATATATATATATATATATATATATATATATATATTAGAGGATATTAGTAAGAGCTCATACTATTATCAGGATATGTTCCCAATGCAAGGATATTTAACCGATCGTTTGAGCATTCATCTATTTTATGGCAATCAAAATTTATAGGTTGCGATTTAAAGAATTAGAATACAGTAGAAACTCGCTCAACATTAAATTCCGGCACATTAAAGAACCTTACACAAAAGATATGAAAAACATTTGTGTGAAATGTACCTGTAGGAAAATATAACGTTAAAAGGTATTTCCATTTAACAATAAGATGTGACTTAAAGGGAAGGATAGAATGAACCACTTAAGTATCACTACTCTATATGAACACCCAACTCTCCTGTTTTACACAAACTATCCCAGAATCAGCACATTAATATAATTAGAGATACAGAATACCACAGTGAGAAATAACACAAAAACAAGTTGCGATGCACTTCTTTTTGAGGCAATAACGAACACTTAAAATTCTCCTTTATATAGGTGGTTCTGTCGCCTTGGAGTTTACTGAGGATACTTAATTATTTGACTGTCTTTATTCTTCCGACTCTATACTTTTTTAACAGCTGTAAAGAACACTTAGTTTCCGTTTATAATTGATGTAAATGAACATAAAGTTTCAAAAGATCTGAATCCTAATAGTGATATAATTTATATATATATTACAATCTACTAAAGTTATTTTATAGTAACATCTTCTAGCTTTATATTGTTTTTTATATTATATATATATATTGATGAAACTCATGATTTCTCCCTTCGCTGGGTAAGGTCTATCTTCCTGTAATATTTACTGCGTATACTCTCTGGCTCCGTGCCCCGGCCACCGGCTCAAGCCCTGGCTCCTGGGTAACTAGCTATTAAAAACTCTCCCCGGCCCAACCCGGTACAACTCCGGCTAAAATTAGCGAGCCTTTTACGCAAGGCACACAGGTCCGCCGGAACCCGCCCTCGGTGCCAATTTCACCTAGCCACCGTGTACTTTAATATATAGTATAGTATTACCCTATTTAGTTATATGATAGCTATATGAGCTACCCCCAGATTTCCCACATGCCATGAAATTATTACCATTATCCCACCATTATCCATCAGCGTAAAAGGAAGGTCTAAATATGTAAAAAAGTTTTTTTATCAAAGTGAGGTGTTTATAATGTAATATTAACGTTATGTTGAGGTCATATTAGCTATTATTATTTTAAACGATACTAACACGAGGTCGATCTGATAAACTATATATAGTCTTATAATACTATGTATAACGACTACTTTTATATTATATTAGTTAGTTATGATCTCATTTGGCAGCAGGTATAAATACAATACTATATTCAAACTTCTATTATTAATATATATTATATATATATATAATATATATATTAATTATATACTAATATATATATATTATATATATATAATATAATATAATATATTATATAATTATATATATAATATTATATAATATATATAATATCTTACTATATATATAATATATATCCCATCTATGATGAGGCAAAGGCGAAAGACCTACCTAATTACTCGTACACAGGATCATAGTGATTTGGAAAGCTATTTCCGTTCCCGCAGGCCAAGAGTAGATGATCTATTCATATTTATAATGGCCGACCAATGCGAAGTACCCCGATTAACGGCTGACTATAGTAAGTCATTGTAGTGATAATTAATACGATTAATTAAGGTATATATATATAATTAAGTAGTGTTCGTATTACTATATATATTTACAAATGGTATGTAATGGCTAAAGGATTATTAGTATGATAGCGGTTAAAGTCTAGGTAGGAGTCCAATAAAGAGGTATAGTATATAAGAAAAGGACTGAGACTGTGTAAGACGTAGTCACTACATTGAACCCTTTCTCAAATGGTAGGAGTATGCGATTAATAGAGATTCAGTACAGTATAAGCTCGATGTATCCGTGTAATATAATGATGAGATGAAGTAATGATAGACAGTGAGAGAGAGAGAGAGGTATGAGAGAGATGAGAGAAGAGAGAGAGAGAGAGGTGACGCCAGGGAAAAGAGAGAGAGAGATGAGAGATGAGATTAGTGAGTGCTCGCACGTGGACAAATAATTAAGCAACAGAAGTGTTCATAAGAGCAGTGTTCGCTGTAATAGTGATAATAGCGATAAGGTGATGCAACAATTCGTATGAGGGGTGGAACATGAAATGGCAGATTATGGAGAGTTTAGACATAAAAGTTAGTGAGAAAAGCAAGTTGAGTTGTATTGAGCATAGCCGATAAAAAGACGAAAAAGCCCTAGAGGCTCAATCCCTTATCACAAGGTGACGCATAGTGGAGTGCGAGACCCCACCCCAATATGTGTGAGGCATATTCACATACAGGACAGAGGTTGAATGAGCACCCTTATTAAAGTTTCGTAAGGCAACTGAGTGTAGCATGGTATGTGTTATTGATTGATCGAAAAGTTTCTGAAGAGAGCGTCTGTCAGATAAGGCACCTCATCCTCTTAGAAACATGTTATAGAAGAGAAGACGAGAGATGAGAGAATGACGATATTGAGAGATAAGAATAATAGTAGTCTTTTCTGAGACGAAGAGATGATTAAGAGGAGAGAGAGAATACGAGGAGAGAGAGAGATGTGAATCGAGATTTTTATGTCAGGTGATGATGTGGAGAGATTCCTCTTAGGTCGAAATTATCTGGTTTAGACTAGGAAAGAGATTGGGAGACTATATTTAATAATGGCTTTTGGCTGAGTCTATCTCCAATATGAAATCGATCATTAATGAGAGACATTATGGAAGAACAACCAATATATTTGTCAAGAACGAAAGGTAAGGATTTGACGTATGATGTTTTCGAGAAGTGTTTATTAGTTGGTGGTGAAAACTATTCGATGATAGAAAGCATTAGAAGAATTAGGGGGTTTTATCGATTCTGTATAATCTAACCAGTTCTTAGATGACCCAATTAGAATCTCGAGAAATGAGTCGAGTGGGGGGATGAGGCGTACTTCTGTGAGGCGGGGGGGGAATTTGAAAGATTAAATTTGGATAACTTGGCCGCCTGGAGGTTGAACCCTAGTGTAGGTGATCGCTCAAGACAGGCCATCCTTTTAAAGTGAGTGTGAAGTGCTACTCGCTCTGTAGATGGCGGAATCGGCTATCAAAATGCAAGGGCTCCCCACAGGGTACGAGTAAACATTGAAGAAAAATTCATAATTTGTATGTTTGTTCGCTGGTAGTGTCATTTATCCTTCTAAGTGAAAATTGGAATTAATAAAAAAAGTGTGAAATATAAGTGAGGATGGACTTAAGTAATAAGGAGAGATACCCACTAAATGAAAAAAAATAATATAGTAGAGATAGAGAGAGAGAGAAGAGAGAGTAAAATAAGTACATATTTCAACCTGTTTAGAGTAAAAAGAATAATTTACAGACGTTGATTATAGGATGACCTTCGGAATAAGACCTTAGATTATAGCAAGGAGGTGTCGTGAATAGGAAAAGTTTGGGAACAACTGGGCTAGACTATAACATGAAAAAATTCCCGAAGGTGGGTTCTGAATCGCGCTTATATGTAAAGGATTCAAGACGGACTTTCTGGCGGAAAGGTAGAAGTAGGTGATCATATACGTTTCAAGTCCACTACGACGAGTTGATTATTATCGATGGACAGATGACTTAACACTAGTAAGGTACAATCATAAGATGACCTTTGATTAAAAAAGTATGACCTCAAATTCACAAGAGAGACCTTCTTGAAATGGTAGATAAGAAGAAGAAGAGTTAGGTTTTTTGTGGCATCGAGACCCTTCCGCTATGCTTCACTCTCGATCCCTTGATGCGCATCCGGCTATCGGAACTGTTGGCGTCACTCATCCTGCCCCACATTGCTATATCGGCCCTTACATCAGAGATAGTAAGTAAGGATTAGGATTGTGCTATCGATGTTTGTCAGAGTTTTGTTGCAGATAGATTGACGCAAAGAGAAGTAGATGAGCGTAGAGTTGAGAGATGCAGAGACGAAATGGAGAGATACTGTAGATGGGTGACTCGAGAGACGATGAGTGAAATATAAGCAGTTCAGAGACTCCGAGGTGTAAACCATCATTCGTACAGATTTAAGCAAGGTTGATAACTGAACTGGTGACCGATTCTACAAGAGCTGCCAATTTAGACACGACGGCAGGCTCTGAGTAGAAGTTCACTAGAGAGTTAGAGGATAGATATCACGAATAGGATTCTGTTCTAGTTCTGTTCGATCACTATGCCGCCACAGGAAACCCACAATGTTCTACCTGTAATGTCCAATAGGTGAATAGAGACAAGTAATCAGACATATCATGAGTACACAAGAAGACAGAGAGTGATGAAAGATCACCAGTCAGGAAGCTTCTTCGAAAGATCCAAAATTGGCGACAGACATATAATTACGAGAATTGAGATGATATTCCACTTATCCGTTATTAGAGGATTGAGATTTTCGTGTTAAACTTTAGAAAGAACAGATTAAAGTCGATAGACACATAGCTTTGAGGCGTTGAGACGTGTCCAACATATTTTTCCCAGTAGTATGATGAGTACGTTTTAACAGAGAGGCCCAAAGCTTTTAGGAAGAAACTTTAGAGTTTAAACCACGCTCGGGATATTTTCATAAAGGTCGTTAGGAGGACAGAGTACAAAGATAATTTAGACAATTCACCTCGTGTGACGTCACAGCAGTTAGCTTACGTATTAACTCACGGACGAGATACAAAAGACCGGACATACGCTTACTATAGTTTAAGCTACAGAAGATGAGAGAGAGATAGAACAAAAGAAGACATAGGTGATAAGGAAAAAGCATAACAGATGATATGAGATGAGAGAATGAAAAGAAGAAATGAATTAGATGAACAAAAAGAACAATTGATTTGGAAGATGATAAAGAAAAAAGAAACAAAAGAGAGATGAACAAGATGATAGAGTGAACGTATAGGAGATAAAAATGCAGATGGAATATTCTAATTTTATGAGTATTAAGTTGTTGAGATCAAAGAATTTTAGGATAGTCAGTGTGTTTGAGTTAGGAGAACTGAATTATTACAGTACAGATGAATTCATGATTTATACTCAATTGAAGGATATTACATTTGAGCACATAAGGTTAGAAATAATTCTGACATACGACCTACTAATAATCAGAATATGCGATAGCATAACATCAACGTCGTTGCACCCATAGGGCCCAACCAATCACTCACTTGCTGAAAATCACAAAGGATAGAGACACGTAAAGTCTTAAGAGAATAGAAGAGTGAGATAAGAGCATGCTCTCAGAACACTCAATACAAATGGATATTTTCGGTTAAGAATAAGTGATAAGGTTTAATTACGGTGAGGACTGGAGAGGTGATGTTTGTACAAAGTAGAAATTAGGTTTAAAAACCTCGTGAGTGATGGAGAAAGTTTTATGATAAAGAAAGTCGTACATTCAGACTAGGCCATACAATCCTTGACGGTCACACAACTCTTCGCTACCTCGTGGATAACCCTCACTCATAACTCCTCAAGTGAGTGAGGTATGATGCGAGGGGTTTTATTTTTAACGTTGACCGCGCCCCTCTCACCTCTCCAAGACTATACGTTTGTAGGTAGCATCATTTTTTTATATATAAAAAGCGTGTCTGTTAATATAGTGTTTGTATAGGTATATGCGTGTATAAGAGGAGAACCTTATATGCGACTCAGGAAAGAACTGTAGATATGAGCGCAAGGAGGGGCGTTGGCGCGAACTTATATTAGCGGCACTGGAGTTATCTTCCGGATGTCGCTCTTGAACAACCCATAAGCTCATATATATATATATACTAATACTATAATATATATATATAATAATAAATATAATAACTCATAAATACATTTTATTTACTATTCTCATAACCACTCAATTATGATAAGTCGTAATATTAGATATAACGGTGAGCTATATATAATATTGTGAGGCTCCAACTTGAGGTATACTCAATAATACTTATTCCAAATAAATCATTACGACTTTTATGCATATAAGAGTATAAATTTATGAGCTCAGATAAAGATATAATTTAATACTATTTGAACGTACTACTGTCTCTTCTACTCCTCTCTCATACGTCTCCTACTCTCGGTACTACTCTCTACTCTGACTCTGCTCTCATGATCTCTCTCTAGACTACTTCTGACATCTCTATGCTCTCATCTCTCTACTCTTCTCTCTTCTCGTTGGAAGGCAGCAAGAAAAGATAAAATTACTTACCGCTCAACTCTTCCAAAGTCGTAAAATGTTTGGAAGCTTTGACCTTCAAAGTTGGCCCCAATTAAGCCGACACGAACTTCAATTGGTGGAGAGCGGAAGAACGAAGTAAATAGTAAAAAACCGATGTTTGTTTGTTGCTTACGTAAAAAAGAATAACGAGCCTAATGTGGAGCGCAAATCATGTGACCAAAACTTAAATTTCAAAAATTCTAATACAAGAGCTAGTATATATACTATTAGTATATAATGACATGATTACTATATACATATAGCGTATACTCATATATATATGATAGGCTCACGTCTAGTTATATATCAGGTAGTATATATACTATTACCTATATACATATATATAGATTAATATCATATATATATACCCAAATATATAACTATGTATATAAATAAACTACTATGTTTTATAAGTTAGGCACTATATAAGATCTAAATAGATATATTATGTATTTTGTAATATGTTTTGGTAACGTTTTTTGATGCCCTTCCTGAAATCATCTCTGTGAAGGAATATCTTATAAGGTAGTACGTGGTTTAAACTCAAAGGTTTCCTTCCTTAAAACTTTGCCTTGAAAGCAGTAGTAAGTTGCCAAGGTTTAAACAACTGGTTTCCTGATTAGTTAAATCTCAGCAACACGCGAAAGCACTTCAAATTAATAAACAGTTTTCATATTTTGAAAAACAAATAAATTAATTAATTATCAACCGGTGGGAAGAATCCAGCTTACAATTGCTTGAAAAGGCAAACTCTACAAGACAACATATTATTCCTTTGAAAGTAATTTTGACATTCAAAAAACTCTGACAAAAATCGAAGCACAATAAATCTATATATCTGATGTAATGGCGATAAGATGTGGGGAGGGATGAGTGACGCAACAGTTCGAAGGATGGAAAGGGATCGAAGAGTGTAAGGATAGCGGAAGGGTTGATGCCACAAAAAACCCTAAACTCTATCTACCCATTTCAAGAAGAGTTTTGTGAATTGAGGTAACTTTTTAATCAAAGGTATCTTATGATTGACCTTACAGTGTTAGATTGTCCAGATAAATAAAACTCGTCGTAGTGACATGAATAATGATCACTACTTACCTTCGTCAGAGAGTCCGTCTTGAATCCTATACATATAAGCGCGATTCAGAACCCACCTTCGGGAATTTTTTCATGTTATAGTCTAGCCCAGTTGTTCCCAAACTTTTCCTATTCACGACACCCTTGCTTAATTAAGGTTTATCGAAGGCATCCTATATCAAGTTCTAATTATTTTTTTATTTTTATTTTAATTTTATTATTATTTTATTATTTTTATTATTTTAGGATTATTTTAAGTTATTATTTTATTTTTATTATTTTATTAGAAGGTTAAATTAAAAGCGAAAATAAAATTATGAAATTTTTCTAATGTTTCTCGTCACCCCTGTGGGGAAGCTGTGTCACTGGCACCCCAGGGTGCCGCGTCACACACTGGTTTATACCATTATCAATTTAATCTTTCTAATTTAAATAATATACCATCCTATTTGTTCAATGTATTATCTCAGATACACTATGGTATTATGGTTCATTATTAAATGATTTCTATATACTGCAAAGAAAATATCCCAATGAACAAAACAACAAAATGACAAAAAAATGTTACATGATTTTAAACTCCAAAAGACATATTATTTATAAGAAGTTACTCCACCAACTTATTTATTGTTAATAACAAAATAAATGAAAAACAATTAATGGGTCGTTTTTGTTACCTTTTGGTAGGAAATTTTTTTTTAGTAAACACATATACCACACTAACTGATTCAGTTTTACTGAAATAATTTTGTCTCGAGTACAATACAATTCTGGACTTTTATATATATATATATATATATATATATATATATATATATATATATATATACTATATATTATATAGAATAGTATATTTATAATATATAATATAATATAATTATATATATATAATATAGTATTATATATATATATATATTATATGTGACCGTTTATTACTTTCGCGAAAATGAATTCACATCTTGCGAAAGTCTGCTCCATTTCATCTTTTTACCACTATTTATACTATATATATATATATATATATATTATATATATCTATATAATTATATATATTTATATTTATATATTATATAAATGTATATATATATATATTAATATACCTATATATATATATATATATCAGTTATATATATATATAATATTATAATATATAGAATTACGATATATATATATATTATATATATATATATCATAGTTTATATTATAAACTATACTATCATTCCAGTGATCATAGCAAAAGCGATGATGTATTGAAGAGTTTTTTTATAATGTACAAAACTGATAAAAAATCCAGGAACTTCAGAAGAAAGAGATTTGACTTTATCGTTAACTATATATTAATATATATATATATATATATATATATTATATATATATATATATTATATATTATATATAATAATTTCATATATATACTATATATATATATATATATATATATATATATATAGAGAGAGAGAGAGAGAGAGAGAGAGAGAAATGTCTTGCAGTTATTCTTTTTCTTCATCCGTTATTGTTTTTTTTGTTGCAGCTGCTTTTGACGTTCTTGTTGTCGTTGTCGTTGTCGCTATCGTTGTTGCAGTTTCTTTTAGTATCTTTGTTTGTTGTTGTTGTTGTTGTTGTTGTTGTTGTTGATGTTATTATCGTTGTTTTTTGTTGCTTATTATTGTTGTTGCTGGTATTGTGATTTTTGTTGTTGCTATTTTTATTGTTTTTTCTGTTCCTGTCGTAGTTATTGTTTGTTATTGTTGTTGATAGTGCTGATGTTGATGTTGCTGGTACTAATGTATGCTTCCGTCCTACTATACCACTATTACTACTACAACTATTTTATAATTACTACTTTCACTTATATTATAATATTAATATGACTAAATCATATTTTTCTTTCTCTTGTAGACTTTATATTCTTTATTCGTTTTTCCTTTACTTCTCCTTTTCTTGCCTAGTTGGTCTGTTTTTGTATCTAATTCTCTCTTTTTCTTCTTCCTCTCTTTTTAATTAAAATTCATCTAATGAAATTTTTTCTCTGAAGAAGTTGAACATTGCCTGAAGAAGTGAAGAGTTCTTCATACGCCAGCTATTATCCCCACAAAGGGCACGTTTTATTCTATGGCGGAGTGTAAAAAAGGAAGACGAAGAGAACCTGCAACGAAGAAAGGAGAGGAGGAGGAGGAACAGAAAAAGAGAAGCAAGAGAGAGAGAGAGAGAGAGAGAGAGAGAGAGAGAGAGAGAGAGAGAGAGAGAGAGAGAGAGAAGCACGATGAACCTGCAGGAAAGAAAGTAAGATGAGAAGAAACAGAAGGAGAAAGAGATTCAGGGAGAGATAAAGGAGAGAGTGGGTAAAAGGGAGAGAGAGAGAGCGTATGTGTGTGTGTGAGAGAGAAAGGGAAAAGATGAAACAAACAAACTAATATCAAAGGAAGAATAGATTGAAGGAGAGAAAGAGAGAGAAACAAAGAAAGAGGAGACGAACGAACTTGCAGCATAGAAAGTAGGAGGTGAAGGAGGAAACTGAGAGAGAGAGAGAGAGACGACGACGAGAGAACGAGGAGAGAAGAGAGAAGGAGAGGAGAGAGAAGGAGAGAGAGAGAGGAGAGAGAGAGAGAGAGAGAGAGAGAGAGAGAGTCTCCTTTTAAAACCTTTAAAGCATTATCTGAATTCAAGGTTTTCTTAAAATTGTGTAAAGGTTTTTTTTTAAATTTCAAACTTTTTGGAATTTTTTCGTTTTTTTTAATTCTGAATATAAAGAAGAGGATTAGTAAATAGAAAGAGCTCAACGAATATATATATATATATATATATATATATAATATATATATATATATATTATATATAATATATATATATATATATATATATTATATACTATCATATATATATATATATATATATTAATATATACTATAATAAATATATATATATATATTATATATATATATATATATCATAAATATATATATTATATAATATAATATATATACTATATATACTATATATATATTATATATATATATATATATATTTTATATATATATATATATATCAAATATATTATATATATAATATATAAATAATATATATATATATATATTATATATACCTATAATACTATATATATTATATATATATATATATACACTTATATAAATATATATATATATATATAATATATATATATATATATATTATATATATATAATATATATATATATATATATATCATATATAATTATATATATATATATATATATATATATATAATATAGATATATATACTATATATATATATATATATATATATATATATATATATATATATACTATAATATATATATGATATATATATATATATATATATATATATATATATTCCAGAAACCCTGCCAAACTCAAGTTTTACTATAGTATACTACTAGTCCCTGAAAATGTAGGGAGGGGAGTCTAACAGCCCAACAACAAACACACCCTACCCCCGTGTGTGCATGTGTGTGTGGGGGGTGTGGGGGGTTGAATTTAGCCTTCTAGTAAAAAAAAATAAGTAGAGTTTGATATTTATGTATTTTGAAAGCAAAATGTAGCAATAATGATAATCGCATCTGTAATAAAAAGCAAGCTACAGCAGCATAGAGTTACAACAGAGACAATAGCTATATAAACACTCAAACAAAAACACAAAAGCAACAGCTACAACAACACAAACAACAACACAAACGAAGCAACTACAGCAGCATCAAAAACAGCACAACCAAAAGCATCATGAACAAAAAAACAAACAGGTTAAATTTTCACCAGCAAGAAAACAACATGTATAATATTAATAATATTTTGACCATTAAAAATAACATAAATAACAAGAACAAAAATAGCGCAAATTTTTTTTTTAACAAAACTGATATAAACTTAGTTTTAAGGGAAAAAAAAAGTTTTGTGGGAGCCTGTGGGAGGTGTTGGGGAGAGGATGGAAATTGAGGGGAGAGGCCAGAGTACAGAAAATCAGAATAAATTTACAGCAGTTAAAAAAAAAATCAAAATAAAATAAAAATAATTAAGTTCAGGAGCAAGGAAAATCGCTTGTTAGAGAGAGAGAGAGAGAGAGAGAGAGAGAGGAGAGAGAGAGAGAGAGAGAGGAGAGAGAGTGGGGAGGGGGGAGGGGGGGTAAAGGAAAATAGCGAAAGCCAGGGAGAGTTTGAAAAGGTCTTTCAGAATTTCATGGAGGAGGAAGCGTTGGGTGGGTTGAAGGAGCTCCGTCGGGAAAGGCAGCTCACGTTGTTGAAATTTGCGAGCGATGAGGTCTTTGTTTGGTTAATTGGTGGCAACTTGAGGCTGACTTGCTTCAAAGAGAAGGAGAGAGAGAGAAGAGGCGGAAGGAGAAAAGAGAGAGAGAGAGAGAGAGAGAGAGAGAGGGAGAGAGGAAAAGTGAAATGAGAGATGCAGAAGAGTTATACATTCCGATTCGGAAAAGGAAACACACAAAGCCAAAATATATTGCTATTCCATTTAACTCACACACACACACACACACACACACACACACACACACACACACACACTATATTATAATATATATAATATACTTATATATTATATATAGTATTATATATTATAATATATATATATACGTACTAGTAGGAGATTATAGTATCTAGGGTATATTAAATACGAAGTATGATATTTAGGTACCTATATAATATGAAGCTAGATATATATTCTACTATATATATTTGGAATATGCAATACATTCTTAGGTAGTATATGTATATTATGGTATAGCTATAAGCTACGAATATATATAGTTGATAATATGATTAGATATGTACCTATATTGTACTATAATTAGTCTATATGCGTATGATAATATGCTAGGTGAGTAATACATAGGCACGTGAGAAAACGTGCGAGTGTAGTACAGGGTTATGTGTTAGACCTGATAAATTATAACGAGGTCACGGATAACTATATATATGACGGTCTAGTATATACTATTGATAGGGATCTGATTATTCGTGATTTCAACTGATATACGATGGAAATTAGAGGAATATTCGAATATATAGCTTTGGTGAAGAAAATAAACATAATAAAAATGGTGAGAAATGTTTATCAAACATGAAAATCGATATGGTATTGTATGATTAACGATTTTATATAATATATATTTATACAGCTTATATGATAGTTATTATATATATATAGTATTATATATATTATATTAATATATAATAATTATTATAAGTATATCTATAGTATATATATAAATATATATATAATATATATATATATATAGTATATATATAATATATTTATATATATATATATCCATTAGCTTTCAGCATGTAGGCAGTTAATTAAATCTGTCTGTGGGTTACGTACGTCTATCATCTTCCTCTCTTTCCCTTCGTCTGTTTATTACTGTTTCTCTTCCAAAATACAAAGAAAAAAAGGCTTTACTCCATCGTGTATGCAAAGCGACCTCTACACTGAGTAATTTCTCCACGCAATTAGGCTAGTCATCTTCCTCCTTCAGTAGATCTAAAGCGCCTTCGCTGTTATAGGGAAATACCGCATCAAGCCCAACAGAAACAGTCCTCGATATGCTGCTCTCTTGTATCTAACGCTCCTTCGCTGTTAGAGTAATACCGCATCTAAACCTTACAGTCTCGTTGAACTGTTTTCTTAACTCTCTCTCTCTCTCTCTCTCTCTCTCTCTCTTCCCTTGGTTCTATCAATTCGTCTCCTGCTCTCTCTTTGCTGCTTCATCTCCTCTCTCTCTCTCTCTCTCTCTCTCTCTCTTCTTCTTCCTTCAGTTACTTCTTCAAATTAACTACTGACGAGACGGGCCACGGCTAGTTTCCAGTAATTAGCTGTGTTGTCAGATAGACCGCTGGTTCCAGTAATTTACTTATTTGTGGTCGTTCTAGAAAGAGGGGCGGAACAAAACATTAATGAATAGGAAGTAGTGGAAAGGAGCGGTTGTTGAAAAGCGAACATAAATACCGAAGGCGGGAATGGGACGGTTAATTATTTTGTGTTAGATCAAATTCCTTTTGAGACTTCTTATTAGGCACGCACGTATTCCTGATTCTTATTATGTATTATTATTATATGGTATTGATTATTATTGATTATTATATAAATTTATAAAATCTAAATACCATTAATTATTGGATATTATATTTAGGTTATTATAATATTCATCTATTACATTGATTCGATTAGATATAATAGTCTCTTTGTTAGGTATGTTGACGTTCGTTGTTTGTTTGGTATGTTTGCTATTTTGTTGTTGCTTGTGTCTCGTTGTTGTTGTTGGTTGTTTTGTTGTGTTGTTGTTTGTCTGTAGTCGCGAGTTGTGTGTTGTGTTTTGTTGTTGGTGCTTGGTGTTGGTTGTGTTGTGTGCGTGTTGTTGTGTTTGTGTGTTGCCCTTAGTTGACAGCGGATTATTACATGAATGTCAATGTACCACAAAGCTATATACTATATATTATACTTATATAATATTATATATATATTAATAGTCATATATATATATATTATATAATATATATATATATATATATATACTATATATATATATATATTATATTATAGTTTATATATATATAGTAAACTGCATATAAATAAGATATATAAATAAGATAATAAATAAACATAAAAAAAGAAGTAAATGAAATCCACAAATTATTTTGAAGTATTTGGTGTGTTACTCGTCGTGGTTTTACTGCAAAATTGATAATAATAATAATAATTGATTAAAATGATTCTTTCCATGCGCAGTATATTAATTTTTAGTAATCTTCATTGATTAATTCTACTGCCTAAATATCAATGAAAATTTTAATACATAATAATTAATAATAATATATAATAATAATAAATATATAATAATTAATAAAAATAATATCAAATAAGTAATATAATAATTAATATTTTTCACTACCGTTTTATCCTCCGTTGCCTCAAAGTTTTAAACATGTTTTTCTTTGTAATGGTAATATCTTGGTTTATTCAAACTCTAGTGATAGGCATTTTAAATTTATGCTAACTTTTAAGAACCTTATCTACCAATATCTAACAACCTAACTTGACATGACAAAATCTAAACCTAACCTAATCTAAACCGGAGAAAGTCTATTTAGAGACCTTTTATACGGTACTTGTTACCCCAAAAAAAATAGTACAGGGTATATATATTTTATATTCTCGCACATTTCGCTCTCAATAAAGTACTTCTATTATATACCTATATATATACTATATTTATAAGTAGCTATTATTACACATATAGTATCATATCGTATCATAAAGGCAATCAAACCACTTGCTCAATAGTCTAGATCTTAGAAGTCCGCTTTCTAATACTGAAAAATATATCTTATGTTCCAATAGCGTTGTGCGAGATACCACCTACGAGGTATGTACATTATTTTTTGGGGTAATTGAGTACACTAAAATATGTCATAAAGGGCTACGGACCAGTTTCAAACAAATTCCTTCCTTAATATTCATCGGTGTTGAACATGGACATCCGGGGGCTCTCAAATAAACTATGAGGATGGTGAGGAGAGGAGGAGAGGCTGGGAGAGGAGGCAGTATTCTGAACAATTCAATATTATTACTGCTTGGGCTGATGGTGACGTTAGTTGACTTCTACTTGACTATTTTTTGGTGTTAGTACTAGTTTCACTGTTATTATTACCACTTGATCCGAAGTTACGCAAATTGCGAAATAAGAAACGAAGATTGTGTCTGAAATGGAACGTCGTGATAGTAAGCGTCTTTTAGTTTGGTTCTTGTAACATGTCCATCATCTTGCTATTGATAACCTGTATTATATCATCTGTAAATCTTTGCAAGGGACTAGCTCTTAAAGTATGCACGGTGTTCGACGGAGGAGAAAATGGAACAATAACCATGCTACATTGATATATCATAAATCCACTGGTCGAGCCTCGAAAAACTACCCTCCATTTTTAACTGAGAACAAACTAGACAAAAAGTTCTTTTTTTTAGATCCAATCACAAGGCGTTTTTGTAATTATTGCTGGTGGTCATATGATATGTGTATTGTTTGTTCTCGGTGTGTCGCGGTTACAGACCGGATCCAGATAAAAAAAAAATTTCTCTCGACGTAATTAGAAACCTAAACACAAACAGTAACGTTTTAAAATATATTTTTTTTTTTTTTTTTGAAAAATTATTAAATAACTTCAAAATACATCTGACCGGCGGCGGAGCAGGCCACGGACTGCGCTGAGATGAATTTATGCTTGCCAGTACCTATAAGGAATTTTTAAATTACATCTTTTATATTGAAAACGTATTCCAATATAGATAAGTTAAAATTAAAAATTGTCCTTTAGGATCAATCCTAAGGGGTCATCAGCTATATTCCGCATTGGTCCATTACCTAAACCTAATTCGGTAACCTTATCATGATGAACGTAACCGATTCCTTACCGCATTCTTTTGAACCTAACCTAAAATGACCACGCTAGAACTTCCTAAACCTTTTTAATACCTCATTATCGGCATCACCCTCAATCAGAGGTTGAACCTAACATCAGTTGTACAGAACACCTCTTGAAATCAACTTCAACTTATAGGTCATTACCTAAACTTAACACAGCTTATCGCATAGGGGGTCATGGACAGGAGAATAGAAGTGCTAAGGCCCTATCCCGCAAGATAAGCACAATCTAACCCACCTTTGCCCACTTAACGCTGCGAGACCTAGAATCTTAACCTAAATTTAATAATATCTGAATCCTCAAACCTTCACCTCCTCTCATCCTTTACCTTGCCTGCCCCCCATTTTCCTGACCTCCACGAAAACTTAAAGGCCTAACATAAACCATCGATAAATTAAAACCCAAAGGTTTAAACTTCTTGGTGTAGAGGTACAGGGAGGCTCCCACACCCAAGTAAACTTATAAGTATCGTCCTCCCATGCGCCTTTTTGGTAATCACGTACATCGACCAGCCACAACTATAATAAAGGACCTCTATAGTTTGCAATAAGGGAACATCACTGACGGTGGACACTCCTTTTTAATTCTTTTTTCCCCCAGTTACGAGGTTGGGCTTGCAGGCTTTAATGATTTCCGCGCCGTTATCGGGTAAGCTCGGCTTTTGAATTGACCTAATGTACCGATCTGGGACGAGATCTGGGTGGATATTTGAAAGCCGTCGACTTTGCCTATCGGGTCCTAGTCTACAACACGTCCAACTTTGGTACCCGCAAAATATGAATGTTGCAGTAAGCAACGTAAAAAAAAAAATAGGTTTTCCGCATTCAAAAATAGAAGATACAACAATTTTAAAAAAAATGAATGCGAAGATTCAATCCATAAGTAAGAAATGTCTCCTTTTCAATAAACAATTTACAAAAACGTTGAATAATGTGAGTAGCGTATTGGTGAATCTGACTTGGTTGCAGCGAAGATCATAGTTCGATTCCCAGAGGATTTTTCGTCTTCTGACCCTTGTGTGCATATAGCGGTCGAAGATATGTGCAGATGGGAGTTGATTCCCAGAGAGAACTCTCTCGTCTCTCTCCTCTCTCTCGTCTCTTCTCTATATATTATATATTATATATATATATATATATATATATATACTATAGATATATAATTATTATAATATCACTAAATAGGTATTATTATAATATATAGAGAGAGAGAGAGAGAGAGACGAGAGAGAGAGAGAGAGAGATTCATTCAATAGAAATTAGTTGTTATTTGAACACAAAATTAACCAATATCATGGTATTGCGGTAGAGTGTTCAACTCGCGTTTTGAAGATGCTGGTTCAGTCCCTCGTGGGGAACATAGGTAGCAATTACCTAGAAGGCTTCCCTCCTCCGAGTAGGGCACGATGCCCGTGAAATGAGAACTTTACTAACAAGGTTCTATTTAATTCCTCTTGCCAACAGTGTTCATTCCTTTCCACATCTTTAAAGATCTTAAAAGAGCATGTTACAGGTGTATTATTATTATTATTATTATTATTTTATTCCATATTATTATATTATATTATATTATATTATTCATTATTGATTATTATTATTATTATTAAAATAATAATAATATAATAATACATAATTATCATTAATAATAAATAAAAATAATATTTTGACAATACTAATAAATAGCTAATGCCATATTATCATAATAATTATAATATAGTAATAATAATAATAATAATAATAATAAATAGAATTACTATTATATTATTGTGATTTATTTTTAATTATGTATTTTATTATGTATATTCAATAATAATGAATAATAATATAAAAAATAATAATAATTAATAATAATAAATAAATATAATATTTTATTTATTATTATGCTATATTATTATTATTATTATTATTATTATTATTATTATTATTATTATTATTATTATTATTATTATTATTATTATTATTATTATTATTATTATTATTATTATTATTTATATTATATTATGTAGTTTTACTTTTATAGTAAAATGTATTTTATTATTTTTATTATAATTAAACTTAGTTTTGATTTTTAATTTTTTGAAAATTTTAATATTTTTATAAAGAATTAATTAAGTTTGTAAATATTTATTCTTAACATTATTGTATTTAATATTAACTTATTATCATTAATTATTATTATTTATTTATTATTATTATATATTATATATTATTTATTATTTTTTATGATTAAGTATCCACATTTATATGAGTTTATTATTATTTTTAATTATTTTACATATTATTATTGATTATTAATTATTATATTATTATATTATTATTCTCGATTATTAATTATTATTTTTATTATTTCATTATTTATTTATTATATTATTATATATTATTATTATTATTATTATTATTAGTTCAGTTTGCTTATTTAATCTTTGCAAAACACATTTCATGTGATCCTTTCTTTCTATATCTAAATTAATTTATTCAGATTATAATAATAATACATAAACTAATATAATAATAATAAATAATAATAATAATAAATAATATAATAATAATAATAATAAATAATATAATAATAATAATAATAATAATAATAATAATAATAATAATAATAGATAATTTTTTTGTATACTCAAAAGAAATTTTTTTAACAATTTTCCCAAAAAAAATTTTTTGAAAGTTTGTTCCAAGAACAAATCCAAAACTAATGCATATACAAAGAAATGTATCAAGTAAGTAAAAAATGTGCATCTTCCCCGACTAACATATGCCTGAAAATTTCATCCACTTCGGGGGGGGCCAGAACAGAAAAAACAATTATCGCAAATTTTTTTTCATTTCAAAAAAATCCAAAAGAAGTGGGTTTGGAAATGGACAACCAGTGCTGAGCACAAAACTCAAAAAAAAACGAAAATTGCACTCTCTCCTCATGTGAGGTAAGGACCTAACCTATGCATTTTAAGTTGAAGTCATTTCGAAAAAAAAATTTTTGGTAGTTGATAGACTTGATACGACAAATGTCAAAATAATGGGTTTTAAAAAATAAAAAAAATTCTGAAAGAAATGACTACAGACACAGAATAACACACACCGGAAAAACAACGTTTTAGAAAAAGAAAAAATAGATAATTACAGAGAGTGCAATACTAAGCTAACAGTTTTGGTGTTTACCACATAGTCAAACCATCGACGTGAAAAAATTCTTCCGAATTTTATGTTCCATTTTTTAGGGGGAGCGAAAATGGGGCTCAGCCCCGAGCATATTGGATCTTGCAACTTATAACATAGATATTATATATATATATATATATATATATCTTATAATAATATATATATATATATATATTATTATATATATATATATATTATATATATAGAAATGTTTTAAATCCAGGTCACTCAACTGTGGTTCTAACTCTGTGGTCCGAGGGTCCCCAGGTGTGTTCGTGAAGGATTTAAGAAATGTCATGATATTTTGCAGCTATATAAAAAGGAAGAATGAATGAAATAAATCATGATAGAAATGGAAACGTTGAACAAAATCTTAATTCATGAGAAATTTTAAATAATTTTTTGGTACACTTTGGATCTTAAGTTAAAACTTTATGGCCAGAGGCAACAGATATTTAAAGGGGGGGCGAAGGAAAGGGTTAAGAACAGCTGATTTAAGTAATATATATAGCACCTGTATTTAAAAAACTTAAAATATTGCAATTTGAAGACCTACTAAAGATTTCTCCCTTAAAAGAACGACACAAGATAATACAAAACAAATCTTGTAATCAATATCTACTTTCATCAATAAATCATATTCGAAGAGGTGTAAATCTAAGAAATAGAGCGCATATAAATCCTCCTTTTTACCGATTAGAAAAAGCTAGAAAAGCAGTTAGTTATAAATGTGCTAACACTACAACGATTTACCGCAAGAATTAAAATCTCTTAAATCATTTTTCAATTAAACTCAAAAAAATCTCCATTAATAAGATTATTATTATTAATTATTATTCATTATTATATTATTTTATTATTATTATTATTATTATTATTATTATTATTATTATTAATTATTATTATTGTAATTAATATATTATTATATTATTATTATTATTATATTATATTATTATTATCATTATTAATTATGTTATTATTATTATTATGGTATATTAACTTATTATATATTATTATTATTATTAATTATTATTATTATTTTATTTTATTATTATTATTATTATGAGGATTACCATATTATGAATTATATATAATTATTATTTATTATTATTATTAATTATAATTATTATTCGTTATTATTATGTTATTATTATTATTATACTTCATTAATTATTATTATCATTATTAATTATTTATTGTTCACCTTTATACATTTGATATAATTATTTTAACGCAAGCATTATAATTTCCTTATTTATTGTTTTTATTATATATTATTATTACTAGTATTTAATATATTTATTATATTATTATTAATTTATATATTATTATATTATTTTATTATTATTAATTTATTTCTATATATTATTATTATTATTTTATTATTTTATATTATTAAAAATACTTATTATTATTATTTTATTATTATTATTATTATTATATTAATTATTATTAATTTATTTTATATTATATTATTATTATTATTATTATTCAATCTATTATATTAATATTATTGATTATTATATTATTATATTATTATTATTATATATTATTATTATTATATTATATTATTATTATTATTATTATATATTAATTTAATTATTATTATAATTATTTATAGTTATTCTTTATGAATATATTATTATATTATTATTATTATTATTATTATATTATTATTATTATTATTATTATTATTTATTATTATTATTATCATTATATTATAATTGTAATGATTACTTTTTTTTTTTTTTTAATCATGCATATACTGCATCTGTGAATCACACTAACTACTGTCCTGGTCAGCTTTTGATAGTATATGAAAGTCACAAACCAAACTTGAGGTAAACCACAAAAATGCATTTTTGGGCCACTTAGTTACTCACAAATAGTTACTGTTTTGGCTGCATAATATAACTCTGTCTGTTAATCCAGTTAGGTTATTATATATTATTAATGTATTATTATTATATATTATTATTTATTATTATTAATTATATCTATTATTATATTATTTATTATTATTATTATTGTTTTTATGATTATTAATTATTTATTATTATTATTATTATTATTATTATTGTCTTCCTTATAATCACTATTACTATGATTATTTTGATTAATATGTTATCATTATTATTAGAAATATTATTAATTTATTATATTATATTATTGTATTAATGTTAATATTTATATTATTTTATTACTATATTATTATATATTATTATTATTATATCGATTTATTTTAATTATATTATAAGTTATAATTATAATTATAGTTTCATATTAAATAGTTATAGTTACAGGGGTTCTTATGTTTATATAGTTATAGTTTAGTTATAGTTATTGTTATTGTTATTATTATTTATTATTATTATTATTATATTATTATTATTATTGTTATTGTTATTGTTTTTGTTATTGTTTTTGTTTTGTTTTTGTTTTCGTTTTTGTTGTTTTTTCCTTGTTTATTGTTGTGAAAGAACAAGCAAGAGATTTAAGGAATTAGAGATTTACACCAGGTTTTTATTTTTCTTTATATTTTTTTTTTGTTTTTGTTTTGTTTTTGTTTTTTGTTATGCATTGTATAGTAGTGTATTATTATGATTGTTATTAATAATTATTTTATTATTATTATTAAATTATTATTATTATTATTAGATTATTATTATTATTTTATTATTATTATTAGTAGTAGTAGTAGTAGTAGTAGTAGTAATAGTAGTAGTAGTAATAGTAGTAGTAGTAGTAGTATTGCAATTATGATTATAATTGAAATTGTAATGTTAGTTGTAATTATTTTTAAAATGCTAATTATTATTATTATTATTATTATTATTATTATTATTATATTATTTTTATTATTATTATTATTATTATTATTATTATTATTATTATTATTATTATTATTATTATTATTATTATTATTATTATTATTATTTTTATTTTTATTATTATTTTTATTTTAGTTTTATTTTTATCATTAATATTATTTTTTATATTATTATTATTATTATATATTTTATATTTGATATTATGAAAATAATCTTATACTATTATTATTATCGTAGCTATAATCTAATTTTTATTAAGATTTGGAATATTACTATGATTTGGATTACTGTTTGTTATGTTTGCATTGATACTATTACTAGTGTTATAACTAATATTATTATTATTGTTATTTTTACTGATATTATTATTATTGTTATTATTATTATTATTATTATTATTATTATTATTGTTTTCCGATTTTCAACTTAATCAAGTGTTGTTTTTGTTATTCATAATTATAATTAATTATTATTTTTATTATCGTGTTTTTCTTATTGTTTCTCTTATTTTTATTATATTATTATTATATTATATATTTTATTATTATTATTATTTATTATTATTATTATATATTACTATTGATTATTATTATTATATCATGTAGGAGTTCGAAGGAGCACGCAACTGCGTTGCAATTAGGGGTAGCCCCATTTCAAGGATACTAGTTAAATTACTTTCTGTTTATATAATTTATTGGTAATATTGAAATTGTAAAATATTGGACTATATAATAAAAACTTCTCCATTGAATAAAAAAAATTTGAATTTGGAATTTGGAATTATTAATAGTGTTTTCTATAAAAACACAGCTTCAGGTTATAAGGGTACGGCTCTTCCATGGATCCAGGAACACTCTTCACAAGGGTCCCTAAGGACACTCTTCAAAGGTCCAGGGAACACTATTCAAGGTAACAAGGAACCACTAATTTAAGGCTCCAGGGACACTTTTAAGAGGGTTCAGGAGACTCTCTTTCACGTGTCCAGAACACATCAAGGGTCCAGGTAAAAACTCAAGAAAGGTTCATCGACACTCTTCAAAAGGGCCATGGGACCATTATTCAAGGGATCTCGGACCTATTTCATAAAAATTACTGGACTATTCCAAGGTTTCGGAACAGCTATTTCAAAGGTCCAGGGAACGCTCTACATCAAGACATTAACAAAACTAATTCTTTATTTTAAAAACATTTTCTCTCATGTTTTTTTTTCTTGTTCACAGAATGTCACGCGAAGAGGGGACAGGAAACAGAAAAATAAAACCATGAAAAATAAAACAATAATCAAATCATCTTTCGTCCTTCTTTCTTCCTTCTTCTTCTTCTGTTCTTCCTTCTTTCCTTCTCTTCTCTTCTTCTTTCTTCTTCTTTTCCTTGCTTCGTTACTCATCTTGAGCATCTTCTCTATCTCCTTCTTCAGTTCTCTTTCTTCTTCTTCCTTTCTTCTTTCCTCTTCTTCCCTTCTTTCGGTTCTACGGGTGTAATAGCAGGTTTTCAACTTTCTACAATGCTTTTATCTTCTCCTTTTCTTTTATATATTTTATTAATTATTATTAATTATATTATTATTATTATTGATTTATTATTATTATTATTATTTATTATTATTATTATATATTATTTAATTATTTTTTGTTATTGTTTGTTATTGTTTATTTATTATTATTATTATTTATTATTATATTATTATTAATTATTATTATTATTCTTATTATTTATTATATTATTTAATTTATTATTATGTTCTGGTTATTAAAAATGTACAAAATAAATAAAAAATATTCCAAAAAATATCTGATGAGTACGAATAAAAAGCCCTTTTTTTTTTTCGTAATTTTAAATGAATTATCAATTTCTATTCTATCCCCTTTCTAATCACGAATTATTTTTAAAAATAAAAGTATTTAACTGATTAACCTTTTTTGATTTTAATTGCCACGGATGCTTGACGCGACCATAAATTTTTACACGCCCAAAGTAAATAATATGTCTAATATATATATATATATATATTATATTATATATGATATTATATATAAGTATATATATATATATATATATAATATATATAATATTATTAATATATATATATATATATATATATTATATATATATTAATATTACATATATGGTTTTGAGTGAGTGTAAGTGTGAAAATATGCTGCCAGGAAGTGTGTGCATTATTTGAGACCGGTAGCGAAGGCTATAAACTTAATTAATCGTATGAGTTTAGGTCATCAATTACTGGCATATGCAAGCTGTAGTAAGAATGAGAATCTTAACAGCATTTACAATTTAATAACGGCGTCAATTCCCTGTAAACTGCCTGAGGCATCAAGCATGTTGACCAAAGGTATTTTAGGAGTGTTCTGATAGACAGTTTTCCTAACATTACTTTATTAATTAGCCCAATGAATATTTATTTTTGAATGGTGGCAGTTGAGAGAGAGAGAGAGAGAGAGAGAGAGAGAGAGAGGAGAGAGACAGAGAGACGGAAGAAGAGAGAGAGAGAGAGAGGAGGAGCAGGAGATTGAATCTAAAAGTAAAACGATCTTTCATTGTGCCTTCACACAATAAAAACATCAACGATTAAAATTTTAGGAAAAAAAAACGAAACAACAGCTGCATACTTGATCTCTAACCTTCCCTCACATACTTCTCTTCCTGCTTCTTACCCTCTCCGGCTCATACCCCAATGTCTTTATAAAATTCTTTGAAGTAGCTGTAATCATTGCTGCTACTGTAATATTTTTTTAACTTCCTACAAAAAAAAAACCTAAAAGACAAGGGCGAGAAATTTAAAAAAGTTCCCAAAAAGACCACTCGAAAAGGAAGATTTTTCAATTAAAGTCTCTGGTTTAAGAAGGTCAAAGAAAATATGTCTCACTCAAACTTTTAATTAGACAAAACGAGAGCAATCTATCACGAGGAGCAACTTAAGTGGCATTGTTTATTACACTTTTTTTCCCCTATATAGAGAATTTACTTAAACAAGAGAAAGGTAGTCTTTAGCATGTTAGTTGTTCTATAGAACTCTTTCGATATTTAATTATATATAGTATATTATATATATATATATATATATAATATATATATATATATATATTATTATATATATAATATATATTATAATAATAATATATATATATATATATATATATATAATATATATTTATTAATTATATATATTATATATATATATAGCTCTTCGAATGCCAATGATACAGTATTCGAAAAGGACGGGCCGTATATGCTTTAGAAACTGTAGATAGAGTTTGCCCTGAGAGGAGTTGCTGTAATATATATATATTATATATATATTATAATATAATATATATATATATATATATATACTATATATATATATAGATATATAATTATATATTATATATATATTTATATATTAATAT
>JABUQX010047645.1:17500-27355 GCA_015478945.1 Trachelipus rathkii | reverse complement strand
TATATATATATATATGATATGTTTTTTTTATTATTTATAATATATATATATAAACTACATATATATATATAACACTCATATAAATATTTATAGTAAAAAAGAATAGAGTATAGCTAGCGCCAGGGTGTTTCGGCGGTTGTACATTCCTTACGCATATACAACACCTTTTTACACATGAAAACCAGTAGGAAAAAAGGGTTGTTTGTACTTGTCGACAGCGGCATTTTGTTATTGATATCCTTTTATGGTACCAAAAGTTAGCCAGCAGCTAGTTATTGCTCGACTGTGTGCTTCATTCTCTGCACCGTATTATATTCTTGTTTGTGGGCATTCTCTTTCCATCTTCTGTTTTCTGCTGAAAAATTTAATCTCCTCACTTTAAGCCTGCGTCTGTGCTCATTGCGTATTTGAGCGCTAGTGGTGGAATATTTTGGCGTGCAACACTCCATCACCTGAATAGGGCTCTGCCCGTGAAGTGTGAATTAAAATTATAAATATATTATAATTATATATATTTAATATATATATAATATTATATATCAACTAATATTATAATATAGCAAATGAATGGGTTATATATAAGTAGTGGGAAGAAGAGATAAGAGAAGTAGTATAGTAAAGAGATATAGTAGCTATTAACAATACGGAGCAAAAATCTATGATATATATATATATATATTATAATTCTATATAAATAAATCATATATATATATACAGGTTCATATATTTCCCTATTACATATTATGATATATCATTATATTCATATAAACATCGTTATATAGACAACTTTTTCAGATGCTATCTGTACTTATCTAATAAATAATTATAATTAACTTTATTACTTAATGAGTAACACTTATAGTACGGTCTATCGGTTATAGGATTGATCTCATCTTATTGGCGATCTATAAGCGCTCTACTCTAAGAAGTATACTTAATACACAATCGCGGGCTCTGTTGAGACTAGTTAAGGCGGTTCGGATTGTGGAGGAAATGATATCTGGATCAAACAGCAGTCAATACACCAATATTAGAGTATTAATTTGAGGACTACTATAATGGAAGATAGATGCTCGTTCATCAAGATCATGGTGGAAACTCTTTTCTATGAGAGCTATAAGAAGAGGACTAAGGTCTCAGGCCAATTGGGCACCTTATATACATCACAATATCAATAACCTACTTGAAGACGCTATGTCATCATATACTCACTCGAAAGATACCTTGTGCGTGTTCCTGAGAAAACCATATACGCTAGCTATTTCTAGCATATGCAATGATTACATAGATAGCCTGCAGAAATCGCGTGGTATCTCTGGGTTGAGTTGCTATCCTAAGCGAGTTTAATAACGTAACTAAAATGTTTTATTCGATTGAGGCCTAATTACATATGTAGAAATAGACACCGCTGATATTCGCACTAATACTGACATGGTAAAATTAATTAATATGTAATATACACAGACTTAATAATAACACAATATCAAAAAAATTTCATGAAAATCAACTTTGATTTGTTCACTTCATTCTTAATTAACAAGCTGATGACTTTGGTAAAATCGTAAATTTTATTATATATTTTTATTTTTTATATTTTAGTGATTTGAACTGGACGAAAGACCTAAAACTGTAATCCTTAGGAAGTAAAACTCGATATGTTCTCGCTTCAGCGTTCTTTCTATATAATCTTTTTTCTTAATTTTCTTCGAACCTCCAAACCCCTATTCATTATATATAACTCGAAAGATGCCAACACCTTTTATAATATGGTCTTATCATTATTTCATATAGTTATAGAATATTCTCTAATTAACTGGACGTACCTATAGTATCCAGTATACCTTTACGCTCAAGATAAGTCTATACTATGAGCTTATTAATGACTTATTTATCAGATTAAGTAGTACTATTATAGTATTAAATATAGAAACTCTAAAATATTCACATATTATTATATATAATTTACATACAATATATATATATATATTTATACTGAAACATATTATTTATTATCAACAAATGATAAGTATTATATATTATATTAATATTATATATATATTATTATTATATTAATATATATTATATATTATATTATAATTATTATAATATTAAATATATAATTAAAATATATATATATATATATATTATATTAATACTATATATATACTATTAATATTAATTTAATTTATATATCTATATATTCTATATATATATTCATATTACAATATAATTCACTTAATCCATATACACTGCGAACACTATATACCCTATATACACTTCACTCATATTAATATAATACATCACACAATTTAATATATTAAGTTATATATTAGATTTTATTTGTTGTATTTATATCATTAGTCTCGATATTACCGATATTATATTATAATAACCTAAGTATTAGATTGTAAATTAATATTTATGGTAGCATATAATAATTAATAAGGCAAACAAAAAATAATCTAATGATTTAATTAAATAAGAAAAAAAATTTTATTAAAATTAAGTTATCAAGTACATGTAAAGCTAAATATAATTATTTGTACCTATACCTTATAGGCCCTACAAACTTCTTCATCATTGTGATGCATAATATAATGAATCTATATGCTATGATTACTTACGATGTATAAATTCATAATGCCTCCTATGGGAATGTGAGACTAGGCACTGTTCATATATATATAAATATATTATTGGAGGTCTTTTCGGAATCAACGCTCTTACTCATTAAATATATATATACAACAAATATATACACAGAATTAGGTGTATTTATATAGTTAATTTAGTTTAATAGGGCTTCTCTATACGAGAAATGACCAAGTGTATCATGATTCCTACTTGTAAGGTATACCTTAATATATTATATTAAGTATATATATATAGGGTTAGGAATATATATATACGTCATCACTGAGTAGTTCGAAGTGTAGCTGTTAGTATGGCTGGATTTATAAGCCTCATTGTATTGAGTCAGTTACTAGCACTATGATGATTCACATATGAATGGCGGTACTACGCCAGAAGGCACTATAACTCGTTTGGAGGATACTGTTCATATATTACTACCGCTAATTATCTCTTATATGTGTTCCGTGAAGACTGATTTTACTACTTTTACTGTCTACTAGATATATTGACTATAATAATATGACTAGTATGCTGAAGCCTACAAGCGATCATGCTAGCTAGCGACTATCATGTATACCAACAGTATAGCGTTCCCTCCCACTTACTTACCTACCTATTGTAGGTGAAGACATGCCTATAGCTACAATATAGCAGACACAGTGCTCAACCTTATATAACTTAGACCATTTGAATTCTACAAAAAATTCAGTAAACTGATATTTTATAAGTTATGAGGTAGCCTACTTAGGTTGTTACATTGTTCGTGTATTGACTCCTACATAGAGGTCGCGCTATCTGTGAGTGTTCATCTCCATATACTATTTGTGATCACATTGAGTAATAAGCCATTACCACTACGATGGCTCTCCGAATCAGGTACAGCGGCGATCTGAGACCCTTGTAAATACGTAACCCCAGTTAGTTTTTACTGTCAGTCTTCTCCTAACTCTGGTAAATATACACTCGAAAATTGTGTAAGCAAACTAATATGAATCTGAACTTCAAAATATTAGAAAACTGGTTGGAGTGCTGTGATGCGTCATTGGTGTATGGAAAAACATGGATAATAGCACCACAGCCTGGCGAATTCGGAGGAATTGTCATCTCTCTCAGGACGACGCCATTTGGGCGCGGCTCGTATTTGAACGTATTTGTCAAGGTTGCTGTTTGAGCCAGCTTCATGAACCGATGAAGGAATTCGACTAGACGTCGATTGGTTTTCCACAACCGCGTTAGAATTGGACGCAATCATGTCTTCTAAGAATGGACTGAACTTTACTTGACTCGTGAAGAACATCAGTGCGTTCCTTTATCCTCTGAACGATCTTTCCTATTGTGCATAGGTCTTGTTTCTTCATGATAGGCCAGCCACTTCATAACTCAAGAGGTTTGATGTTTTGTTCTTTCTTGTTTGGTGTCTTGTTTCTCTCTCTGTTTTTTATTTCTATCTTTGTTCATTGCATGTCTTCTGTTGATTTTTGTGTTTGTTGTGAGTTTTTCTGTGGTGCTTTTGTGCTATTTTTGTTTTCTAATTATTTATTTTTTGTTGTTTATTTTTTTGTTCTCTATATTTATTTTTTCTATTTCTCTGTGATATTGTGTGTAGACACATTGTAATTTAATGAAGATCCACAATTGAAACCAACCTCGCGGCACTGTATAGAGAGGTATACATTAAGGGGAAAGCCTAATTGGCAGCGGAGGAGTATAAATATTATATATTAGTAGTATTTAATAAACGATGTAGAGATAAATTATATTATATATATAACTCTAGTAAGTAAGTATATATATATTTATAAATAATCAATTATAAGTAATAAAAATGGATATAGGTATATGAATTTATGTAAATATAAAATAATGATTAATTATATTAATATAATATAAATTAGAGAAAAAGTATATTATTATATAAATTAATATTGATAACAGTTAGTATATATATATACTAATAAGTTATAATAAAAAAAATAAATATTACTATAATTAATATGATTTGATAATATATGTATATTAATCTACTATAACGGGTTCTCTTAAGGTAACAAAACTTGGAATTATTTTACGGTCTTAGGGACCAGTTTTTTTTCCAAAAAAGTTTTCAGAGTACTGGTCATATGTATACAATGCACTATTGGATTAATGATTTTGCACCTAGAGGTCTAGGGCCTAGGTAAGTAATATTTATGTAAAAATTTATTTATTTCAGATTTATGTAACTAATTTATATTATAATCCTGATTAAGGTGTGCTGATTAGCTATTCATTAGTGTAATAAAACATAGGAGTATATGCAATTTTATATGCTGTTATTATATCATTTATATATTTATATAATAATTATAATTATATCCCAATATAATTATTATTTAGTTATTATTATCACTATTAATATAATTTATTATATATAATTAATATATTGTTTGGTTTGGGAGGTATACGTGCGTATGCACTACTATATGTATGGACGGGGCTCAAATTAAGTTTAATATGGTCTACATTATAGGCTCCACTTACTTTAACAAAAGCCATTAGACTATGCTGTCATTGGGTCTAATTTATTCCAAATTGAATGGAGTTCGACAGGCATTGCAGCTCAGCGGCCCTAAGGACTTATTTATGGACCATGTTTCTAATCGCTAAACAAAAAAAGTAAATATTAGTTCGACACTCACAATTTAATTTATTTCACAGTTACCCATCTAGAATTTCCATTTGATATTATAGAATTGTAATAATATAAATTAATACCTTTTCGAACTTTAAAAAAGTTTGTTTAAATAAAAAGTTAGATATCCCGTGACGTCAGAATCTAAAAATCAAAAAAATCAAAAGAATCAAAAATTGTTTCTTTTTTTTCTAAAGAAAATCAAAAAAATCACCAACCTGAATATAAAAAAGCTAAAAACGTAACAAACATCAAAGAAGAGCTTAGTAAAAATAAGAGTGGAGGTACAGTCACAGGAAGAGATAAATGCGAGATGGACTGAATATTTTGTTGAGGACACCTAAATGTAAATGAATGTGAGGATGTGGAGTGGTGCTAATTATCTGACGAGAGAGAGATGGAGGGGATAGTAATCGATAACTGATGCGATAGAATGAGAGGATTTTTGTTCTATAAAGTCAGAAAGAGAAAAGGAGACAGGAATGGCCGGTCGAATATGATTATTATGCCAAAGAGCTGATATTGGGAAGGAAATATAATAATACTACAAGTAAGAATTATTTTAGTTGGAATGTTATATTAATATCTATGGTGGTACTGATCGGAGGTTGTATTCGCGGTAGACTGAGTGAGTCATCGGTCATACATGTTTGCCCCATTTTATAAGGGAAGGTGGAGTAGCCCATGGAGTGTGAAAGACAAACTATAACTTGGAGAACATATGCTTTATTCGGACTATATTTGCGCGATGTTGTACGAACAAGGATTTAGAAAAAGATATCAGATAGGACATATACAATAATCGAAGATAATCGTGGCAAACCTCAGAGGAAATATTGAATTTCGGATAATAGAAGGTAGCCTATATAGAGTTATATTTCCGACTTGCTTTTTATTAACTTTTAGGAATAGCCAAGAGTTGCGGAAGTGGTGTGCGAGATTCTCTCATACAATAAAGAGATGTACATTCAAAGCGCTTAGATAAGAAACATGACCTCCGGTTATTCAGCAGCAAGACTTTTGAGATTTGGGAGGCGGTGGTACCCGAGTTGGAGAGAAGACTGAGGTAGCATAAAAAGCTTTGTATAGCGTTTGCGAATGTAGTAGAATGGAGTTAAAGTGAAAATGGTTGAGTTGGACGGGAGTGGACAGGTAGTGCAATGCTTCCCCTACCATTTATTAATGAATGAATGTAGTCATCACAATTGGTTATAGCGTAGGACCGATATATGAATGGTAGATATAGGGGTTGTAACGCGGAAGTATCATGCACATATGTCTCTGTCGTATTGCGGGAAGTGAGGAGGATTATTGGGAATACTTAAAGAAGATAACGTTTTTATGCCCACAAGAATTTGGATGGAAGAAGTTCTTATGTTCTTATAGAGATGATAGGAAAGACAGTGATAATGAAAGATGTTCGGAGAACAAAGAGGAGGGAGAAGTGGAGGTCATCATTCGTGAGATTAGAATAGACTATTGACGTAATATGTAGAATACAGTTTTGTAATACAGTGTAGTATTAACGACGCAAGAGAGGATGTGTGTCCAGTGGAGTGGAGGCAAGAATGGAAAATAATGGAAGAAAATGAGAGCCTCAACCAGTTAGGAACAAGACTATAGTGAATGGAGAGTAAAATATTGAATAAAGATCAATATATGTGATGTAGATACTGTACCGTTGACGATCGAACCATTCTGGGTGTGGAGATTGGATCCGAAACTGGGGAATCATCTAACAAATGGAGGAAAAAGGATGGAACCTGCTGAATAAGGTTGTTGAGGACGAAGTGGGTGAGACGAGGAGAGATAGAGTGAGAAAGATGGGTGAGGGAGAGAGTTGGTGTGGTGCTTGTTAATAGGATAGATCGGTTGAGACGGAGATGGTGAGGGCATGTGTAAGGACGCCTGGGAGATGAGTCGCAGTCTGTGGTGGTAGAGAACGGAGGGAGCAAGCGAGAGGAAAACCGAGAGGAAGTAGAAAGATTGCGTGGAGAGAGCCCTGAGAAGACATGACGCCCGGATGCTCAGCTGATGAAGGATGTGTACTTTAGAAAGGACTGCAGGAATCGATGCTGTCTCCGCGCTTCGAAAAACGAAGACTAGTATATATTATAAAATAAGTTAAAAAAAGTTGATACTATATATTAAGATAATATGATATTTATGACATATAACTGACAACATTACATACTATTCATAATGATTAAACAACTAATTAGAAAACTGATTTCTGGCATCTAGGATTTATTTTCCACTTTATTATTGATTCTGAATTTAGAATTATCCTTAATGAATTGCTTGATTCAGCATCTGGGGCTTAGTTTTTCGATATGGATTGAATATTCAGTCAAGTCAAATTCCTGTAGTATTGATAAAGAAAATTATCCAATTATCCACAAGGCCGATTTTTTGAATAAAAATTGTTAAAATTTGTGTCACAACAAACATTTGACGGTAAAATTGGTTTAGGTTAAGTTGTTTGCGATCAGTGTATACGCACAGTGAAAATTGGGAAGTAGAAAAGAATATGTCATAATAGATAATTCAGTTTTCAAGTTGTAGGCAGGAAAAAATCTAGGATGTAGAAGATTTAATGTTTTGAATAACTTATTGCTCGCCCTGTAGAGAAAGGTAATCAAAGCCTCTAGTTTTATTCTGCTTCAGAAACTTCGGAATGTACATTAAATTATATGATAATCTCGTAGAAACCGTTAGTTAGATCCTTTCTCTATTCCATTGACTATTCTGCATTACAATTTTCTCGTGTGATGCTTCCATTTTCTAATTTCGTAGTTAGAAATAGGTAATATAACATTTGCAATGAGGAGGGGCTTTTTTTTCTCGTCTAACTAATGAATGCAAAATAAGTTCTTTCGATATCAAAACATACACTCCATATTGAAATCCAAATCCTCTTTGCAATAAGAATCCTATATAATCTTCTCCATTAGAATCTACCCATAATCCTCTTCATGAATTACGAATGTACATGCATATAATGCCTCTCATAAGAATGTACAGTAACAAGATCTCTTCTCCATAAAGAATCTATCAAAATCGCTGCTTGCAATCAAGAATCCTACATGATAATTCTAATTCATAAGATTACACATCACTAATATGCTTTCAGATTTTCAATATCAACCTCCATTCAACGCAAAGGATTTAAATATTGGGTGTTGACGATGATTGAAATGCTTCCGTCCTCAATAGTAAACAGTTCACGACATGGAACGACACAAACTTCAAATATTTAAAACTGAAAACTGATTTCCATGGACTTTTCACTTCTGATTAGTTACTATGAAAGATTCACTCTGGTACATATTTTCAAAATTTGCGATAAGTTTCTCAGGTACCTCAGGAGTGTCTTTTCTACATTTTTCTTTTTTCTATGTTTCATTTGGCTCTTTTTATATTGATGATCAAAACAAGCATCTTCGAAATCAAAACAATCCATAATGAAATCTAAATACTCTTCAAAAGGATCTATATAATCCTCTTCATAAGAATGTACATAATCCTCTTCATAAGAATGTACATCATAATCCTCTTCATAAGAATCTACATGATAATTCTCTTCATAAGATTCAACATGATAATCATCTTCAAAATTTAAATATACCTCATCAACCAAAGGATTATTATTGGGGTTAACATCGAATTCTTCCGTCTCAAATAGTAAAATTTCACGACAACGACACATACTTCAAATATTAAAAACTTAAAACTGATTTCCATGGGCTTTTCACTTCTGATTAGTTACTATGAAAGATTCACACTGGTACATATTTTCAAAATTTGCGATAAGTTTCTCAGGTACCTCAGGAGTGTCTTTTCTACATTTTTTCTTTTTTCTATGTTTCATTTGGCTCTTTTTATATTGATGATCAAAACAAGCATCTTCGAAATTCAAAACAATCCATAACTGGAAATCTATACTCCTGCGCATAATAATGCTATATAATCCTCTTGCTCTAAAGAATGTACATGAATCCTCTTTCATATAGAATGTCCATCATAATCCTCTTCATCAAGAATGTACATCATAATCCTCCCATAAGAATGCTACATGATAATTCTTATTGCATCGAATATCACCCATCGATAATCATCTTCAAAATTTAAATATAGCTCATCAACCAAAGGATTTAAATTGGGGTTGACATCAAAATCTTCCGTCTCAAATAGTAAAAGTTCCCGAGAACGACACATACTTCAAATATTAAAAACTTAAAACTGATTTCCATGGACTTTTCACTTCTGATTAGTTACTACGAAAGATTCACACAGGTACATATTTTCAAAATTTGCGATAAGTTTCTCAGGTACCTCAGGAGTGTCTTTTCTACATTTTTCTTTTTTCTAGGTTTCATTTGGCTCTTTTTATATTGATGATCAAAACAAGCATCTTCGAAGTCAAAACAATCCATAATGAAATCTAAATACTCCTCAAAAGAATCCATATAATCCTCTTCATAATAATGTAAATATTCCTCTTCATAAGAATGTACATCATAATCCTTTTCATAAGAATGTACATCATA
>JABUQX010047645.1:0-12500 GCA_015478945.1 Trachelipus rathkii | reverse complement strand
TATAAAAAAAGCCAAATGAAACAGAAAAAATATAAAATGTAGAAAAGACACTACTTTGGTACCTGAGAAACTTACGTAAATTTTAAAAATATATACCAGAGTGAATCTTTTATAGTAACTAATCAGAAGTGAAAAGTCCATGTAAATCAATTTTAAATTTTTAATATTTGAAGTATGTGTCGTTGTCGTAAAATTTTACTGTTTGAGACAAAAGATTTCGATGTCATCCATAATATTAATGCTTTGGTTGATGAGTTATATTTAAATTTTGAAGAAGATTATCATGTTAAATCATATGAAAAGAATTATCATGTAGATTCTTATGAAGAGGATTATGATGTGCATTCTTATGAAGAAGATTATGATGTACATTCTTATGAAGAGGATTATGTACATTCTTATGAAGAGAATTATATAGATTCTTTTGAAGAGTATTTGGATTTCATTATGGATTGTTTTGATTTCGAAGATGCTTATTTTGACCATCAATATAAAAAGAGAATAATGAAACATAGAAAAAAGAAAAAATGTAGAAAAGACACTACTGTGGTACCTGATTAACTTACGCAAATTTTGAAAATATATACCAGAGTGAATCTTTTATAGTAACAAATCAGAAGTGAAAAGTCCATGGAAATCAATTTTAAGTTTTTATTAATTTAAGTATGTGTCGTTGTCGTGAAATTTTACTATTTGAGACGGAAGATTTCGATGTTAACCCCAATATTAATCCTTTGGTTGATGAGCTATATTTAAATTTTGAAGATGATTATCATGTTGAATCTTATGAAGAGAATTATCATGTAGATTCTTATGAAGAGGATTATAATGTACATTCTCTATGAAAGAGGTTATGCATGTACATTCTTATAAAGTGGATTATGGTGTATTCTTTTGATAAGACGGATATTATATAGATGTCTTTTGAGGAGTTATTTAATTTCATATGATTGTTTTGGATTTCGAAGCTGCTTTGTTTTGATCATCAATATGAAAAGCAGCCAAATGAAACAGTTAGGAAAAAGAGAAATGTTAGAAAAGGACACTCCTAAGGTACCTGAGGATGTAGAAATATCTACTTGTTCCGCAAATTTTGGATAAAAATACTGTACCTAGTGTGTGAATCTTTCAATTAGTAACTAGATCTAGAAGTGAAAAAGTCCATGTGGAAATTCAGTTTTCAGTTTTTGAATATTTTGAAGTATGTGCTCGTTGTCGTGAACCTTTTTACTATTTGAGGACGGAAGATTTGCCGATGTCAACGCCCCAATATTAATCCTCTTGTGATAGGCTATTTAAAATTTTTTGAAGATGAATTATCATGTTGTGATCCTTATGAAAAGAATAAGTACATGTAGAGTTCTTTATGAAGAGGATTATGAATTGTACATTCTTATGAAGAAGGTATTATGATGGTTTCATTCTTATTGAGAGCGGGATTATTGTCTATACATTCTTATGAAGAGGATTATATAGATTCTTTTGAGGAGTATTTAGATTTCATTATGGATTGTTTTGATTTCGAAGATGCTTGTTTTGATCATCAATATAAAAAGAGCCAAATGAAACATAGAAAAAAGAAAAATGTAGAAAAGACACTCCTGAGGTACCTGAGAAACTTATCGGAAATTTTGAAAATATGTACCAGAGTGAATATTTCATAATAACTAATCAGAAGTGAAAAGTCCATGGAAATCAGTTTTCAGTTTTTAATATTTCAAGTATGTGTCGTTGTCGTGAACTTTTACTATTTGAGACGGAAGATTTCGGATGTCAACCCCAAAATTATTAATCCATTAATGGTTAGAGATGAGCTAATATTTAAATTTTGAGCATTTATCATGTTGAACTCTTATGAATAGAATATCGTGTAGATCTTATGAAGATGGGATTATGATGTACCATTCTATATGAACAGGCGAATTATGATGGTAACATTCTATGAGAGGAATTTATGTACATTCTTATGAAGAATTATATAGATTCTTCGTTTGAAGAGTTTTAGTATTTCATTATGGATTAGTTTTGATTTCGAAGATGCTTGTTTTGATCATCAATATAAAAAGAGCCAAATGAAACATAGAAAAAAGAAAAAATGTAGAAAGACACCTCCTGAGGTACCTGAGAAAAACTTATCGCCACGTTTTGAAAAATGTACCTGTGCTGAATCTTTCATAGTATCTCTAATCAGACAGTGAAAAGTCCATGGAATCAGTTTTCAGTTTTTAAATTTCAAGTATGTGTCGTATGTCCCGTGAACTTTTACATTGAGATGGAAAGACTCTCGATGTCTCATCCCCAAATATTAATCTTGGTTGATGAAGCTATATTAAATATTTGAAGTGATTATCATGTTAAATCTTAATGAATAGAATTATCATGTATGTTAGTTTTATGAAGAGGACTCTATGATGTACATATCTTATGAGAGGAATATTATGAGTACTTTGTTATGAAGGGATTATGTACTATTTTTATGAAGAGGTATGTACATAGATCTTTCTTAAGGAGTATTTAAGCATTTCATTGGATTGTTTTCGATTTCGAAGATGCTTGATTTTGATTTTTCTGGCACTTTGATCATATAGCCAATGACATATTAGAAAAAAGAAATATGTAAAAATAGACACTTCTGAAGGTACGGTTGAGAATAACTATATGCGCATAATTTTGAAAATAGGTTAGTCTAATGTTTTATAATAACTTAATCAGAAAGTGAAAAAGTTCCAATGTGAGATCAGTTTTATAATATGATTTGAAGGTATTGTGTCCGTTACAGTGAAACTATTTACTATATATGAATGATTTCTCAGATTGTATATCCCGCTTCATATTATTTTAGTTGATGATGGTAGATATTATATGGATAAAGTAATGTGTCTTTATGATGATTCTCATGTACGATTCTTATTGAAGAGGATTATTGATGTCATTCTTATGAAGAGGATTATGATGTACATTCTTACTGAGAGATTATGTACATGTCTTATGAAGAGATTAATAGATCCTTTTGGAGGTGTATATGTAGGTTTCATATGTGTGTTGAGACGTCGGATGGATGCTTGTTTTGATCATTCAAAATAGAAGACGCCAAATGAACGACATGCGAAAAAATAAAAATGTAGAAAAGACACTCCTGAGGTACCTGAGAAACTTATCGCAAATTTTGAAAAATATGTATCAGTGTGAATCTTTCATAGTAACTAATCAGAAGTGAAAAGTCCTTGGAAATCAATTTTAAGTTTTTATTATTTGAAAAATGTGTCGTTATCGTGAACTTTTACTATTTGAGACAGAAGATTTCGATGTCATCCTCAATATTAATGTTTTGGTTGATAAGTTATATTTAAATTTTGAAGATGATTATCATGTGTATATCTTACGAAGAGAATTATTATGTAGATTCTTATGAAGAGGATTATATAGATTCTTTTGAAGAAAATTTGGATTTCATTATGGATTGTTTTGATTTCGAAGATGCTTATTCTGATCATCAATATAAAAAGAGCCATATGAAACATAGGAAAAAGAAAAATGTATAAAGGACACGACTATGGTAAGTGAGAAACTTATCGCAAATTTTGAAAATATATACCAGAGTGAATCTGTCATAGTAACTAATCAGAAGTGAAAAGTCCATGGGAATCAATTTTAAGTTTTTAATATTTGAAGTATGTGTCGTTGTCGTGAACTTTGACTGTTTGATTCGGAAGATTTCAATGTCAACCCCAATATTAATGCTTTGGTTGATGAGCTATATTTAAATTTTGAAATTGATTATCATGTTGATTCTTATGAAGTGGATTTCTCATGTAGATTCTTATGAAGAGGATTACGATGTAGATTCTTATGAATATTATTATGATGTAGATTCTTATTAAGGGAATTATGTAGATTCTTGTGAAGAGGATTATATAGATACTTATGAAGAGGAAAGGGATTTTGACACTTTGGACCACCTGATCAACTAACTATTATCATATGTCATCATGATTACATCATAACACCCACATCCTGCACTCTATTTTAGACGCCAAACCACAAGTTACTCACGAAGACAGCCAGATGAAACAGAAAAAAATGTAGAGAAGACACTACTCTTGCGGTGCATGAAATAATTATCGAAATTGTGAAATATATACTATAGTGAATCTTTCATAGTAACTAATCAGAAATGAAATGTCCATGGAATGAACATAGTGAATAATAAAAATATAAACAAATCTAGAGAAGTTTGTAGCTGGCGTAACAACATTGTCAACACTCTCAAAATTTTCAGTACTGAAGTACGTGGAGTTTGCAGTATTAAAAACTGTTGATAAACTTATATCCGATTTGTTAAATAAATAACTTTGGTTTAGGGAATCGGTAACAAGAGAGGGATCCCATATTTTGGAATCATTTACACCTGCCGATTCATTCTGATTTGTATTATTGCTTGATAAGGTAATATTTGAAAATAACAAAATATTCGAAACATTTAAAGAGTCTGGGGAAATATTTTCACTTAACTCTGATAAAAACAACTCACCAGCCATGTTGTCAATATTACTTTTACTTAGATTTAAAAAATCTTCTGTTGAAAATCTACTTTCAGCTACTGACGCACGAGTAGGACACGGCTTTCTTATTTCCCTACAGCGAGGAACCTCTGAAGTAGACAAGCCATCTTCGGGAGGCTTCGAAGGTAAAGTAGTCGTTTCATTTTCAATTGGAAAATCTGATTTCTTCATTGTTGAACTGTGAAAACGAGGTAAAAATTGTTTTGAAATTACTCTTTTAAACCTATTTTTCAATAAATGTTATGTACTATTTAAAATTTAATAAAATATATTTTTAAAAATAGTTTGGCTACGGCAGCTTATATGTATACTAGTACATTAATTATATATGATTATATATAGTACTATTTAAAACGTATATAATAAACTAGGATTAATATACACCATATCATCTATATAATGATAAGTCAGAGTGAGGTTAATTAATAACGTTAGGAGGATATATATATTATAAGTACGATATATATATATCCATTATATATATATATAATATACTAGTATGTATATAAATATATAATAATATATATCTGTATATAAATATTAAACTATATATTATATATATAGTAGAGGCGATATATCGCAAATATATACTATCGTGAATTTATCGTATAACATATTGGATACTCGACCTCGTGGCGCACATAGTGAGAAGGTTGAGTCACCTTTTAGAGCCTCTCATATAAAACGAGGGAGAGACGCTGGTTATTAAATCCCACGCACGCGTATAGCTAAGTTGTGAGAGTATTATTTATCTACCTGGGGACACAGCAATTCCAAAACTTTTGATACACTGCGAACACGTTAGTGGTGCTGGTTTGGGGGGTATCCACCTTAAAGTTCGATTTCCTGTAGGCCCCGTGTTACCCTATGAAAAGGGGATGAATAAAAATTTACACTGATACTGCAGTTATATTATTAATATAATATATATATATATATATATATATATATAATATTATATATATAATATTATATATATATATATATATATATAGTTGTATTAATTATATATATATAATATATATTATATATATATAATATATATATGTATATATATATAATTAATAAATATATATATATATTTAAATAATATTAATAATATATATATATATATATTAATATATATTTATATATAATATATTTATTATATTAATATAATAATATATCTCCTATCTTTAGTATGGGTCAAAGTGAGCATATAGGAAGTAGCATTAATCATAATAATTTATCAGCTGAGTCTGTAAAGGAATTATCCCAAGTCAATATGCTATAATTTTAAAAGAGCCGAACCTAGCTCACCGTTATAATCACGTAACGATATTATTTTTGACTATACAGTATTAGGGAGTAGTATTCAATTAAAGAATTATATGAGTACATATAAGTCGATTCATTGAGGTCAGAGTGTTAGAAAGTAAGAACGTACTGAGAACATAATGCGGAGTAGAAAGCGTGGGTGCGCTAAAGTGAGACACAATTTCCTCAATTGAATGGTATTAACATACGTAGATGAATTATAGAATTATAATCAATTACGATACTATAGTTCTTTAATATACTAACATATAATGCTGCGATCACGCAACTATAAGAAATGAGTGACGAATCTCATAAATCATAATACTAGACGCTGGTTTGAAAATTACAGTACGCACACTTGGAGTGTAAGTTTTTAGTGCTTGATAGTTTCCTTTAATTGATATGATTAAAATTAAGTATATAATATCAAGCAGTTTTTATTAAATTATTGACTATTAAACTTTTAACTTTTTACTTTTAACTATCTTCACCTATCTAGCATTTCTCATGGATGTAGAGCTGACTTTAAGTCTTGTTTTAGGATAATCCTACATTATCCCCATTACATATTTAAGATATTAATTAAAACATTATCTTCACACATCGTTTTAACTTTTTACACATTTAACACTTTAATCATAGGATCTGCACACTCGTTTCCTTCTATTCCGATATGGCCTTTAACATGTATCTGAAATAAAAGTTTCATTATAGTCTAACCATTAGTTGAGTAGTGAGCATGAAGAAATTCTGAATAGAGCGATGAGCATTTATCAGATATCTAATCCTCGAAATAATGTTCTTATTGTATATGACTGTGTTTATTAGATAGTTAGTTAAAACAAAATGTTTACAATAAAATAAATCAACGTAAGGTGTATCGCATTTGTCCAAGAGATAATATACAATTCAATTAGTTATATATACAATAAATCATAGTCTATCTGACTATAGGGAGATCATGGAGTTGTGAGAGTTACATTAACTTCAAAGTGTATCTTTATCTCTTTATAGTTTAAGTAAAAGTAATTATGATTATTGTTTAGGTAGAGTTAATTAAAAGGAAGGGAAAAAGATAAAAAAGAAAAAAAAAAACCTTAGTTGAATATGTTAAGTTTATTTTTATATGTAGGTTGCTGATAGAAGATAACAGTTTAATTACCTATGATTTTTCTCGATAATTAAAACATTCAAGTAGGTAATCCGAATATTCTTAAACTGAACGAAAGTTATTTCTGTAGATATAGGTAATACAATTGCTTTGCAAAAATCAGTGTTTAACACCGACTCTACCTATTTAATTATAAATTAGCAGAGTCGATGATCTAGAATAAATATATGGTGAGTCTTAGTGCATTTTTATCCACTGAGGAACATCTTAATGTTGCGACAATATGAAGAGGGTCGAGCGTAACGTAACGGAGAGGCTATTAAGTGAATGGATTAGTTAAGAATTTTGTTATTCTGATACCTTGAAGGAAAGTCGAGTAATAAAAAAGTAAAATATAGTTATAATATAAGAGAGTTATGAGGGGATTAATAGAACAGTAAACACTGAGAAACAGAAAGTCCACGTCTAATAACTAGTTATAGGATACGACTTGAAATAGGAATCTAAATAGAGAGGACTAACATGGAGGGATAGGGAATTATATTTACAGAAAGGAACGAAATTTTACAAATCAAAGCTTTGTGCCCACTTACACTATATCGAAGGTTTATTAACGAACTTTTTCAACCCTAGTAGTTGAAAATATAAATAGAATATTGAGACTGAAAAGTGTCAATGAGAGAGAAAGACTCCAGTAAAGATGATGGCAAATAATTATTATATATAATATATAGCGTTTCTTAAGAAAATGTATCTACACTGGTCAGATTACAGAATGATCAAGATATTAGAGAAGAATTGAGAGGTTTACCAATTCTTCCTGTTATTAAGAGATAGATTCACTGAATACTTTAAAGATAGATAACAAGAGTTAAAGCGATAGAATTATAATTTAATATATGGTTGAATAAGTTAGGTCACGGTCATTATACCCATTATCTCGTGGAAAAAGTAGTATGGATGAGCGAGCACGATTACCAGCATCAATGGGAAGTTATATATGATAATTACTGAGAAAGGCTAATAACGGATCATAGGTTTCAGCGAAACGGCTCAGGCCGCGCGTCGCTAAAGAGGATAGACTAAGGTCTATGGAGACAGTGCGCCCATTGTTGCGCGATGAGCGAGAATAAGCAAAGGTAGGAAATATAATATCTCATCATTAGATGTAGAGATCCATTTTTATAATGATATAACACACAATATATTATATATATACACAAATAAAAATATTAATTATCAATTAACAAGGCAAGATATAGTTTGGTTGTGGAAAATATATGCTTGAAATTTTCATTTTTCCTTGTAAACATGCAAAGCATATTGATGCAATATAGTCACGCGACAAAAACGCAGTCTTAAAATATGCGGAACTTTCCATATATTAAACTTGAGGTTTATACACATGAGCGTGCCGAGAAGTTGCTATTGCAAAAAGTATTAATTTAACAGCTATGAGTAACTCTATGATAAGGTATATTATAAAGAAATCTAGTTGCGCCGTATTCCGGAAGCGTATTCTATGCGAGGGCAGGGACACAGACAGGCCCATAGAGTACGAAGTGGTTTTGAGAACTACTGTCTCGTTTGGGCACAGATCCTCTCAACATCATATCGGACCCCAGGAAGATGAGTCATCGTCCTCATAACAATTACACTCTCTACATCTTTCTACGAGAAACAAGTCTCTCGTCAAGCTTTAATATGTTACTCTCTATATATAGTTATATGAGTATCAAGTAAAAATAATTTTGACATAAATTATAAATAATAATATAAAATATATATATAAGTTAAGTACGAGTTACTGAGAGTTTATAAATAACGACGTATACGTGATATAATTATCAATCTGGACGGTAGCCTTATCGCTGTGCTACCACTCGGCAGCCTATTTAACTAGCACGGCCATCATAAACCTATATGACAGTCCAGACTATAACCACATTCAAACGCATAACTAGGAGTAACTATACATTGAATTGTGTGACGCAGTACCGCACCGTCACATGGAGGTAAAGTATATAATCTAATAAAATATAGTCACAATAGAGAAAAATACAAGAGTTAAATCACCAAGTAGGTTTTTTAAATTAACTTAGTATTGAAAGGAAAAAATAATGTATAGATATGTACTCACTCATCTCCAATGTCAAAGGGAATCATATGACAGTTATACGACATATGCAACACTACCGTAGGAGCCCTCTCATAAAGTTCGAAATTATCCAATTTATGGGACACCGTTGCCAAATCCTTTCCTATCCATTTGCAGGGGTTCTTTATCCGTCACTTTAGCGAATTATCTATGACGTATGTATATGTGATAGATAACAAAACAGGCATACATTGCGATTATCTATTTTCACTGTATAATAGAAATTAAAAATCTCAGTATTAACAAATGCCGCGAGGAGGAAGTAGAGACACAGATTTAAGTTTATCATATTATTTCTAGAGGAAGAATGGAATTTCATTATGTATGCGAAATTTATGGATAAACACCCTACTTATGCAACGACAGCAATTTCATGGGTAAGTCCATCTCCGAGAGACTTGCATTCGAGGAGTAATCATGCACGAGAGAAAAAACATTAGGACTGGCTCTAGAAGCTTACATCACGCAATCTACATCTTATAAAGAGAGTGCTCATCTTAATTACGATTATTAGATAGATAAAACTTATCATTAAGAAAATTACTCAAATGAGTTTCCCAATGGACTATCACTAAGCGATTCGGTCACGACCTCTAAAAGCTAGTTCTTACTCACCTAAGTAACAACGTATACGTCCCTATGGGGGCATCACTGCGAGAGGTCCAAGTACCTTTTCTCCTGAACACTGTCTCTTATTTTCGAAGTTTATACCTACAGGTCATATATGTAGCATTTATATCTCTCACATATTCTTCTCATATAATTCACTATATTAGATCCATTATATTAGTTAGAAGTAAATCAATTCGTGATTATTTTCCAAGATTGGCCTAAATATTGACTATCCAGCGACCAGTATATATCGACGTCTTGGATTACTCAAGATAATTATCAATGTCGATTGTAATTTCTATGATATAAATATCCAAGAATTTATTCACCATTCACTGATATGTAGTCTATCTTAACGATCTCACTAATTATCATTATATAAACAGTTACTCCCTACCTAATTTTAGATGAATAGCTATCGTAGTTGAATCTAAAAATTGGAATTAAAACTACAATAGTGATTTCGGAAAAAAACATGTAGAAGGAAAGATCATGTATGGAAATTAGGAAGCATCAACTTATTTTATTTTGCTTGCAACGTTACTTCGAAAATTTCAGTGCTGAAATAACGATTACGAAATTTGGGTGCCATATCTTATTTATATAAAATCTTTATTTCATTTTCATATACCGTTATAAGTATATAAAACACTGAATTGTTATATATTTAATAGATTATTTTGGCCAATATACAAAAAATACCAATTTGAGCTATACACTTGCGCCAGACACATATCATGTAATTATTTGTATGAACTAAGTAATACCATAACAATTATAAATTCTACATTAGCGCAGCGTTATATAAAATTTTCATTTTTCAACAAGTGATTTATCGACTCAATCTTGTTCATCGATACGATCAGTATTAGGTGCTTTTACAGATAGTCATTGCTTTTAGTAACATATACTTGATCTTTAATCACTAAAATTTTTCAAATATATAATTACTGAGAATATAGTATCCTTCACATTAAGACAAAATATATTATATATAGTATATAAGATATCTATTGAGTAAACTTCAAAATGTTTTATTAAGGAATGAATTTCTTTTTAGTTTCTCTGTTTATTTTTATATTACAATCAATCTTGTGGTCGAACAACCCTTTATTAATGTACCGAGATTTATATATTTCAGCAACGATTTATAGTATATTTTATGTATAGATATATAGATTATTATAGATATTGACGAATAGAAAAATGAAGAAACAGAGTTTTATTTTGAGAGATTTGTATCTATCAATATTTATTATATATGACATAATAAAATAATTCCAATAAATAAATAATAGAATAGGAATTTGTGAAAAGACACGTTCATCTATATCACATAATAACATAGATAATATAGTATAAATTATATATACACTTAATTTTATCTACGAAGTTATACTCCCACTACAACGTAATCAAATAATGAAAAAATACGGAGAGGTTTAAATTTAAATAGATATCAGAGACAGATAATAATAATAATAATAATATAATAATAATAGATAATAATTCGGCATTGGGGTAGCTACTTATTAAATATAATTAAAGTTTTAAATAATAAAAGAGATTGAAAATTTTAAGAACATTAATATTTAATAATTGAGAGAAAATAAATAGAAAGAATAAATATGATAAATTAAATAATAACATCATAATAATAAATAATATAATAATAAATATTACCATGTGTACGGTAACCTTAAATATTTTCAAATTCGAGTATTGCGTGATACCAAAAAATGGCACTTCGCTCATTAAGAATAGTTTCCATGTTGACTATCTTTTTGAAAAAAACTATGTAGTCTCCACTTTTGAGATTTATTAAAGGTCTAAGATTATCACATAGAGAAGAGTACAAGAGAAGAGATAGTATATTATAAATTTGAATATTTATTCCAAATTTAATTTAAAAATTCTAGCATATAACTACTTCAGATAGCTATATTATTTGGTATATAAGTATACAATCAGTTTTATGCATTCTTTTGCACCTTCTTTATCATGAACTTGAGTGCCAAATAAAATTCTTCACACCATGATCTAAAAGCTTTCCAATATGTCTATACCAACCCATACAGCAATGAGCTCTAACACATTTATCTTATCTTTCTATATATGTATTTATGGTTCACATCCAATTCTAAAATTATCTAGGAGGCCAGAAGACCGTGAGTTTGGAAAGAGAAGAGATAGAAAGAAAGAAAGAACCTCAAGGGGCGAAAACCATATTGATGATCTGTTAGGATACAATAGCATTCTTGTAAAACTAAACTGAGATTTTTTCTAAAATTTTGTGTTAAGAAATTAATCTCAGAAAAACTTTGGAAGGAACTGAGATTCACTCTCGATTGGAAACGATAAATAGAGGGATTGAGAGGGACCCCCCTTTTCGCACTGCCTGAACCGAGCTTTAAATGCTTTCGCCGGAAGAAAGGAAAGGGTTAAGGTTGATAGGCGTAAAAATAGCCTTAACCGGCACACGCAACAAATTCTAAGAAACTACAGGACTAATATTGTCAGAACACGCCACGCTTCTTGATGTTAAGGCCTCAGCGAGTGAGCAGGATTCAATACCTTCGTGAAACGTCTTACAATGAATTCGTAACAAGGAATATCGATTGGATTAGAAGGGGGTAATAACGCTCCAGAATCACATACAAAAAAAGGATTTGAGGTAATGGGTTTTGAGCGAAGAGCTCGCTTTAGTAGAAGTTAAGACAGGCAATCAGGTGCCTGTCTGAATAAGAGCAAAGGGAAA
>JABUQX010047644.1:0-31180 GCA_015478945.1 Trachelipus rathkii | reverse complement strand
TATTATATTTATATAATATTATATATATATATTATATTATATATATTATTGGCGGAGGTAATTTTTCCCCTAAGATGGTATTTTCCGGTCAACGAGACATGCGGTAATTTCTCATTGAAATGTCTCCCGGCAATTGGTAACTGGAAGGATACAAAAAAACTATTGATTGTTCCCATCAACAAGCAGCCATCTCGAAAAGGGGGGGGGGGGGAAAACCTCAACTTTTGAGACTAGATGATTCTGATTATCGAGTCGCACAAATCTTCTATAATAATACTTGTTAAATCATTGCCTAGTGAAGAAGCGAAGTCTTTTTTGTTCTTTATTATGACTTTATATATATTATATATAATATATATATTATAATTATATATATATATATTATATATATAGTATATATATATTATATATTATATATTATATATATATTTATATATATATATATATTATATATATATATAAATATTTGTTGACTGTCGTTGGAGTGCGTGTTAAAAACAGCAGGGAAATGAAAAAAGAAGAAAAGAGAAGATCTAGGTTAAAGAGTAGAGAAGACGGATGAAAACTTCATTAAAGAAAGTTCTAGAAGGTTTTATTTATTGTCAGATTGTTAGAGTAAAGAAAATGTGACGCATTTGTTGAGACCAGATTGTTGTTTGGAAGCAGCTAACAAAATTTATCAAAATCTACTCAAAATATTTAAAATTTTATTTGATAAAAAAAAAATTTAAATTAAAAATCAAATATTAAACAAAAAGAAATAATTATTTTAACGAACTTTAAGAAGGGGAGCAACAAAATTTTTAATCAGTTCTTTTCATGGAAATTTTGATGATATTAAATAGACAAATAAAGCGGTATCCTAAATAATTTATTTGAGGAGCGGCAAAATTATCGTATCAATTCTTTTTGACATATAAGAATAAAAATATAATTTGGACTTGAAAATAAAGACGCTGCTAAATGATTTCTGGTCTAAAAGTGGAGGTTTCGACGCAGTTGGTCAATATGAAGATGATTTTCGCATGGCTCATTAGGCTGGGAACCTTCTGCCCATTTTACTCTTTCCCATGAACAGGTCGCAGGAGTAGTCAAAATACATCTGCTGATTGGACCACACCCTGCATTTCCATGCAGGACACGGTGCTTTATAATAATATATATAATATATATATATATAAATATATATATAGATTATATATATAATATATATATATATATATTCATATATATATATTATATATATTATATATATATATATATATATATATATATATATATAATATATATATATATATATATAATAATATATATATTGGCGGAGGGTAATTTTTCCCTAAGATGGTATTTTCGGTCAAGAGAATGGGTTAATTTCTCATAACCATGTCTGGAACACTGTTTAACCTACATTTATAGCTGCGTTTTCCAGAAGTCCGAGTGGCAAGCCCGTGTGCAAAATCGACTCGGAACGCTTTCGAATTGAAACAAAAAATACAATCAGGAGAACAAAAAATTTGAGTTCCTTGGAAACGGGCGAGCGCACCGTCGGATCAGCTGACAATTTTACACTCACTCGTTTTTATATGATGCATCGGTCTTTAGGAACCATTGGTCTATTAGCAGTGGCGGCTCGTCTTTATGGGCTATTGGGATCCAGCCCCTCCAAATTAAAAAATTGCCAGGCATAGGATGTTGATAAATATGAAATTTTTTTGTCAAATGTATAGTGATCTGAAGTCTTTTTGGCGCTTTATGAATTAAAAAGATCTAAATCAGGAAAATTAAACAAAAGGAAACCTCATCTTTCTTCTGCATCTTTCTTCGTTCCTTTTTTCAATATATCAATTAAATAAATTTTGGGGCTCTACTTTTGCGGCCCTAAAATAAGCCAATTTTAATAAAGTTCTTAAAAATAAGACAAATATAGCAACATACGAAAATAAAAAATTCAATTTCCTATAGTCTTTTTTATAATGTGGCCAGTTTGGCTTCTATTATTTCATAGCAAACTTGGAAGTTTTTCTCATATAAAATTAAAGTTCACATTTTACAGAGTTGCTAGATTTGGTCCATGTATGGTCTTCTTTTACTTGGATATAGAGGACTCAGAGACACTAAGTCAGGTTTATTCGAGCATTTTACGCGGGGAGAGCTTGGTTGTTTATTTTTTTGTGCGAGAATAACATAGTGAAAATATATTCAAAAATAATTACCCGTGTGATATATATATAATATTATATATATATATATAATATATATATATATATTTATATATATATATATACTATATATATATTATATAATATATATATATATATATATATATATATAAGAGAGAGAGAGACGAGAGAGAGTGGAGAGAGAAGGAGAGAAGAGACAAATCCTAGATAAGCAGGTAATGACTTTTTTCGTATTTGTTTCTAAATTGGACATCTACATTACAATTTTATTTTTAGGCTTTTGCTTTTTAAAAGAGGTGTCGAATGAATGAATCGATTTATCGGCAAATCGAAGTGGTATAATTGATGCATTCATTTACATTCGAATATAAAAAATTAGGTAATATTCCGTTTGAGGTTAATCATATCAGATATTGATATTTTAGGAAAGAATAATTGATTTTTATAATATTTCCATTCCAAGAGATTTATCAAGTTCTTTTTAATTTGCAGAATGTGTTCGAATGCATGCATTCGATATTAAAAAAAAAAAAAGTTTGTTAATTTATTATTATACTTACAATAATATAAAAAATTATTTTACTAGATTGTTTATATATATATATATTACATATTATATATATATATATATATATATTATATTATATATTATATTATATTTTTATATTTTTAAAATTATATATATATATATATAGATAATATATATATATTAAAACCTACAGGTAATTGTATAAGGTTTTTAAAAAAGTGATATATAATAACTATTGTGTATCTACCTTGGCAATACCTGAGTTTGTTCTTTTCAAAGATTTTTTGGCTCTTTGAATAAGATCTAGATAGTCCATAGATAACTCTGCCTTTTGGCTTTTGTAACCTAGCACTTAAAATCTTAGTTAGGGTAAATTTGATTGGTGAGAAGGTAAAGAGAATAGAGATAGCATGAACAAAAAAATATCTTGAAAAAGAAATGAAGAATTTTACCTCTACCCCTTTACATTTTGATTAATTTTTTGTTTTTACAGCACGACTTAATAGTACGGATTTTGAATTTTGAAGTGAAGCTCGTTGAGATTTTTTAGTGAAAATTCTGTGGTGAATTATATTGAAGGGGACAAAAAATATAAATTCCACTAAAACTAAAATACTGAATATAGCTAATATTTTCTATATATAAATAAAAATACTATATCCTAAATAAAAACTAAAAGAGCAAGAACCCCAAGATATAAATGTGAAAGTATATAATAGTTTTTATATCCTCCCACCTGAGAGTTCCAATGAAAACCATTGCAATTAAAAGAATTTTAAAGTTATTTACAAATCAGAATCAAATCCTGCAAGGAATTTCTTGACACTTGACAGCAGCTGAGGTGAGGTCTTTCTTTGACTGAATTGAGTGGAGCAATTTGATTCTGTTGAGAGTCAGTTGAGTTGAATTTATACCTGAAGTTGAAGGTTGTTCATCTACAATAGCAGTAGTATCACTAATACTTTGATTAACTGAATTTGAATTTGAGGGATCAACTTAATCTGTATTTCATTATTTTGACCATCTGAATTGGAGAGATCACTGCTTGCTTCAGCATTAGTTTCTCCACTGGAGACAGAGTGGGTAATAGATAACTCCAATGGGTAGAGATGACAAATAGAATAGTGACAGGTTTGTGTCCATCTCCCTTTTTAATAACACACTCCTGATCTTATCGTCATCACCAACAATGACTTCCAGAACTCTACCCAAAAGCCAGAAGGGTCTAGGCTTATTAGGTGTGTGTATCAGAACTATTTCTCCAACTTAATTCTTTTGGTCCACTCTGACTGATAGAGAATTCTACTACTTTTTGGCGCAAATTTAATAGGTAAGACTCATACCATAATTCCCTGAAAGGTCTCCAAAACTCTTCCGTTGAGCAGTTAGAGTTTATGGGCTAAGTCTTGTTTGAGGGAGGAAGTTTTTTTTCCATATGGGGGTGGAAACTTCTTTGAATATGAGGTTTGAATTGCCATAAAGGCTTTCAAAGGAATTTTGGGGCAATAACTTTCCAATCATTATCTATGACCATTAGGTTAAAAGGTCTTGAATTGATACATTGGTGATATTTTTGAAATACTTTGTTAACAGTTGAAAAGTAAGTTAGTTGCTTTACCTATAGTTTTATAGAAACATCCCATAACTGTTCTTATCATTCTCTCCCAAAACTGATCCCACCCAACTGGAATAGATTGGAATTTTGTAATGTTTGATGTTATTGATACGCATATGTTCGGAGAAAATATTTGAAGACAAAGATTCTAACAGTATATTTCCACCTTGTTTGAAATTCCTGGCATTATCTGAGTGCAAATTGGATGGTATGCCATATATATTTGTGAAACGTTGAAATGAAAGTAAAAAGGATTCAGTGGACATTTCTGGAAGGACATCAACATGAATAGCTCTGATATTAAGGCAGGTGGAAAATTAACAGATCTACATTTTTTGAAAATTCCCTTATCATTAATCTTTTACAACGAGATGCCTGAAAGGTCCACCACCAGTATGCTCAAAAGACGCACAAAATTAACTCTATTGGATGAGGAAGATTAGTCATTTTTGGATATTTTAAAGCCGAGAAAGAGTAGAGAGATTCTCATACTATACAGTCTGACAAACATTTTTTACAGCCTGCCTGGCCTTTGGTAATCCAGAAGCCATGAGCTCTGATGAAATTGAAAGTGGTTTGAACACCCAAGTGTTGACATCTTGAATGAAAGTCTCTTATTATTAATTTAGTGAGATGATGATCTTTGCCAAGAAGAATTGGATTTTATCACATCATCATTATATAAAAGTGTCTTGGCAATTCTACCTTTGGATCGGATTCGGCCTTTATCATCTATGAATAAGTTAAGTTGATTGACCAGCGGTGGAATTTCATCCTTTTTAGGATTTTGGAGACACAATATTTCCTTTAGAAAAAACAATGCTGCTGCATTATCTTCAACAATAGAGTTTGGGCTTTCTGATCACAATCTTCATCCAGGCCCTTTTACTCCTGCTAATGAATTTGGAATTATTTTTTGAAGTTTACTTTATTAAAGCCTATGCACACTTGGTATCTTTAAATTTGGTAACAAAGACTTGGAGAACACACAGATGTTGTGACATTGTAAAGTTCTTTTCCTTATTGGCCTCAGGACAAACATTTAAGTTTACTAATTGGCCATTGAGATTGATCTAGGAGAATCCAAGAAGGGACCCTTTAGCCATAATGATAATTTTGAAAGAAAAGGTAGGATTGTAACACCCTCTGGGTAATCAGATCTGCTGGGTTTTCAGCAGTATTGATATAAGCATTAAGAAAATGGATAACTGCCATACTTTTGCTCAACTTGATTTTTGATTTGATAAATCTTTGATCCTATTATTTACAAAAATATTTTTATTTTTTGCTTCTTCCAGATAGGAGCCATGAAAGGACAATTTGAGCATCTACAAACACCTTTATGTTTTTGAACTGAACATTAGGAAATTCTGATAATATTTATTTGATACACTTGAAAATAAGAACACAGATAACAACTCCAAAGAGGGCAAAGCCTTAGATTTGAGAGGGGCCACCTTGGCCTTTTGAGAATATTTAAATTAGAACCTTACCTACTAATTAACGACAAAACCCATAACAAGGAGGATGAGGCATCACAAAAATAAAATAAAGAGTTGAGGAAGAAGGTGAGAAAGCACACCTTTCATTTCAATATTGTGGTAATTTATTTAAATCTGAACATAGTGAAGACCAGGAAACTTAAACATCAGCAGGGACCTTTTCATCCCAATCGAGACCTAATTGCCATAATTTCCTAATTAATAACCGACCTCTTAAAGTTACGGGTAAAAAGATATTTAAAGGATCAAAAACCTTGGACACAGCAGATAACAACAACCTTTTGGTATTTGCATCAGCTTTTACTGAAAATTTTGCTAGTTTTAACTTATCTGTAAGAGGATTAAAAAGATATCCAAAACTATCTTCTGTTTCCTGATGTTGAACTATTCTTACCCTCTCCTTCCATAACAGTTCTTAATATTGATCATCATTAGAGTCCCAACTTCTAAGATTGAAACCATCTTCCATTCTTTTGTTGCATTCATAATAAAGTTCTTTTAAATGTTGTAGATTCATTGCCAATATAATTAAATTATCAACAAAAAAAATTATTTAAATAGAATCTGAGTACATGCCTCATCCTTATAAGACTGAGCATGATGCTTAATGATATAATTGAGGATGGAAGGTGAGGAAGTGAGGATGTGAAACCAAAAACAATGGTTTGAGTATCGATAAGCCTTTAATTTACCATTACTTTTCCAAAAAAAGCAAAAGCGATTGCGGTCTTCGATAGATTTTAACTTAATTTGAAGGAAGGCTTGTTTAATGTCCGCTAACATGACAAACTGATTTGATCTGAACCGGAATAAATGACCCAACAAAGAGGACATAAGATCTGGTCCAGTATAGGCTGCCTCATTTAGAGATGTTAAAGAATTAGTTTTAAAGAGAACAGTTAAACACAGGCCTGACCTTTGTTGATACTTGTCCATCAGTTTTGATAACAGGCTGTGAGGAACCCAAATTTAATTTTTATACTCAGAGGGTATAATGAACAACTCAATAATACCCTCAGCTAATTGTTGCTGAAAGAAATCATCATAGGCTTTAACTAAATCTTTACTTTTCCAAATTTTTTATGAACTCTATTAAGCACTGCAAGAGCAATGTTATAGTTTTGATTGGCAACAAAAGAGAGACGAGATACATCTTTTTAAGATCTATTATGTATTTCGTCTTTTAAACTCTATACCACCTTTTTGATTTTTTCAATATCTGTTTTCAAATTCATCTTAGATATTTATTTTCATACCTTCTATACCTAAGGACTTCTAATTTGAACATGTTTTTCTATCCTTGCTCTACTCTGAATTACTTAGGATTAATGGCGTAAAGGATTAAAAATAAGAAGTGTACAGGTTTAAGACTGGCATTAACCAAAAGTATGGATTAAACCTGCAATTGATTTTTGAATTTTAGGATTTGGGTTTTTGAACGGATTGATTGTGATGTTTTGAATATGCGGTGGTATGTGTGTGAACGATGTGATGATGGTGGAGTTGAAACTCCTTTTTATTTGATTGTATTGTTATATGATAAATTAGTAAGTAGTTGTCGAATGGTGGTTAGTTAGTAGAATCGCATCCGTTACGTTATAAAGCGTATAGACTCTTATATACATGTAATCATTCTAGTGTTGTGAGGAATATCTTCTATAGATGTCCTAATGTCTCAGTTATGTGGCTTCCAATAGAATCTATAAGATATAGAATGAGTGTAGAGGGACTTGTGTATTAGCGCAGATACAGCTCGAGATTGGTTGTAGATGTATGTTTTAATATGGTGATTAGAGCTCGTGTATCTTAGCTCTCTGAAGTAATGCTGCATAACGTTAATTTTAAGATCCTCATCAACAAAAGAGGTTGTATGGTTGGTAGATGGGCTATATAGATCTGGTCGTCTATATTATACTGTCGGATTCGGAACGTGATTGTGTCTTTCAAGATGTCGGGTACTTGGATGACCTAAGAAGTGTTGTTTTATAGTCGTGATAGTGCATTTGATGGGTAGGTTTCTGCTATTAAGATATATTGAGTTGTTGTCCAGCCCTGCGTGCTTAGGAAGATGTTAGGACCTCGGTGAGCCACAGTGGACTTATGGCATCGAACTGAAGCCGAAACTTTACCCCTACCAATCCTTGATTGACATTTGATGGCAACAAATATAAATTTGTTGGTGCTTTGGCTAAGCCTAAGACATACATTTGTTGAGGGTGGAACTTTTTCCTTTGCTTACAAGAAGCTTGTATATATGACTTCTTGTATGCAAACTGGCATACTAAAAGAAAGTGCTCCTCAAGTCCAGGACAGTGATCTGCAGTATGCTTAGTACTTGAAACATTGGGGCATAGAATTTATTTTCATTACACCTTTAATTCTTAATCATAGGTTTGATAAAATTGCAAGGTCATTCACATGGACCTTGCGGAACGAACAAAACTACATGATTTTTGAATAACCTTTGATTTTGGAAGTGGGAATCAATTACTATGAGAAGCTTCATTTACACCAACTTCATTAGTATGAATTTTGAAATTCTGCAAGGCAGAATTGGAATCAGGCCTATTACTAGATTTTAAGGATCATTCGTCCTTTCATTTCATTATTTTTAAATTTAAAATTAGGCTTATCTGAAGTATTTTACATTTTTAAATTTTGAATAATTATTATGGGAAGGGACTTATTTGAAATTTTGACCTTTATTATGATTTGACGTTTTTAACAATATTTTTTGATAACTTCATTATAGCTTTCGAATATTGATTCAAATCAGGGTAATTGGTATTCAAACTTGCGAGTAATTTGCTTGACTACCACATTAGGTAATTTTGATAAACTATGTGGCTAAGTACTACTTAATCAGTAGCCTCCTCAAGAATATTTGAGGTTATACTCTCAATGTTCATGATATTGAATGTTTCTGGATATCATTTAAAGTTAAACCTAGTTCGCATTATATGTTGGTGTCAATAATGGTTTAAGATTATGATTTTTTTAATTATTCATCAATCCCGATGAATTTTTCGTCTAAAAAATCTTTATCTAGAAGTTCTCAAGAGCTTTATTATAATTATTACACTAATAGAAAGATTCTGAATTAGGGAGTACGCATATCTATTTAGAATTTTATTTTATTAAGCAATGAAGTTTATGGATTCACTTAAATTTTTTTAGTAAATCTAAGGAGCTCTTAAATTTTGAAATGAAGGTTTTAGAAGCAAACTTATCAGTTCATTGCCTTCAAAGAGGACCACAATCTTATAGCTCTAGAACAGATTCACTGAAATGAGAGCAAGTATTTTTTGGGAGGGGTGGCATTTTGATCCCCCTTTTGATTTTAATTCACTTAATTTTGATTTAATCGAGCCATTGGTACTGAATCTGGACTACACAACTCCTTATTATGAAACTCAGGAATGAAGGAGTCAACTTCATTATCATTATATATTTTTATTATATTTGTATCTTTTTGTTTAATATTCTTTTAACAAGGACTCTACTTCTCTCTACAAGATCCTTTACTAATGCATCTTTATCTTTATATTATTCTGAGGCCTATTCTCTTATCTGACTTAAGATAAATGTCTACTTGCTATGCCTTGAGGGATTGATAATGCTTGATACTATAGGCTTTGATTTTTTTACTTACTTTATCACTGAAGGGCTTGTATCTCTGGCGTGCAGACATTTTTCGCTGAAATTTGGTAGAATACCCAAGGCTAAGAAACCTTGAAGAAAGTGAAATAATTGAAAGAATAGCTTCACCAGGCCAAATTATTTGATTTGAATTTTGAAAAGGTCTATTAGACAAAAAAAAATTGAAGTTGAAAGTGATCTAGCCTATAAATGGGGCTAACTTTGAAATTGAATTTTGAGGAAAAATTGAGATATGGCCTACCAACTGGCCAAATATTGATGTAAATTTGAAAAAGTGTTTAGAGGGACCACACACACAACAAAAAAAACAAATTTTGAGGTTGAAATGACCTAGGCCTAGACCTAGGCCTAAGTTTGAGCTTGAATTTTTGAGGAAATACTGTAATTGAAGGGTTAGGCAATGATGCATTGCTAATATAACTCTCATACCAAATTTTGAATTTAATACACTAGGGACTAACTAAACTTAGGACAAAAAAACCATAGGCTAGGGACAGTCTCGACAGGCCCACGTGGCTTCTTACCGTCTTTAATATTTTCATATGTTCAAATAACCTTTGTAATTTAAAAAATGATTTTAACCTAATAATAGCCTACACAAAATATCGAAAACTGCTATAGCTTCGGGAGCTAGGTTGATTTTAATTTGCAATATTGCTAGGCACGAGTATCAAGAACTTGCAACAAATCCGTTCGATTAAGACCAATATAGATTACACAATGACGAAAATTTAATCTAAAGTAGATTAAATTTAATTACAAAAAAATCTTTGAAAGATATAAGTTTTTAAAAAGTGATATATAAGTACAATTGTGAATCTAAATTAGCCTTACCTGAATTTTGTTGTTTTCAAAGATTTTGTTGCTCTTTTGAATAAGATCTAGATAGTCCATAAGATAACTCTGCCTCTTGGCTTTTGTAACCTAGCACTTGAAATCTATTAGGGTAAATTTGAATTGGTTTTGAGAGGTAAAGAGAATTAAGATAGATTGATAGGAAAATATTTTGAAAAGGAAATGAATAAGCAGACTTACCTCTATGACCCTTTAGCATTGATAATGTGTCACAAGCACGACTTAATGGACGGTATTTTGTAATGAAGTATGGTTATGGGATTTTTTATGTGAAAATTTTGGTGAATTATATTTTTACCACAAAAATATAAATTCCACTAAACTAAAATACTGTATATAGCTAAATAGTTTCTATATCATAAAATAAAATACTATATCCTTGGAATAAAATTACTAAATGAGCAAAAATAGAAGATATAATTGTGAAAGTATATAATAGTTTTTTATATCCATTGCAAGTTTTACACGAGCCCCACTGATATATTAGTTTCCTTATACAAAAAGTTAACTAAAAATATTTAAAAATTTTGGCCAAGCATTTCCGACACATGTTTTGTAAAAAGATTTGTTTATAACAAAGTATTCTTCAGCCGCCAGCCGCCCGTTTATTAAGTTCCCGAAATCGAGGTTTAAGCAAAGGGGCCTGACTGTAACGTTAGATGTGCGCAAACGGGCTCTGGAAACGCAGCTTATAGCTGCGTTTTCAGAAGACCGAGTGCAGCCCGTGTGCAAAATCGACTCGGTAACGCTTCGAATTGAAAAAAAAATTACATTAACCAATCAGAGAACAGGAAATTTGAGTACCTGGAAACGGCCGAGCGTGCCCGTCGGATCAGCTGACAATTCTAAACAATACTCTTATACTTATATGTATCTATTTATGAAATGAGTTAGGATATGTTAGTTCCATCTAATATAAAAGTTAACTAAATATTAAAAATTTTGCAAGCCATTTCCGACACATTGATTTTGTTAAAAAGATTTTGTGTTTGTGAAAACAAAAGTATTCTTCCGCGCAGCACCCGTTTATTAATTTCCCCGGAAAATCGAGGATTTAACAACGGGCGCCTGACTGTGACGTTTACGTGACGTAGAAGTGCGCAAACGGGCTCTGGAAACGATGCATGTGCGCCTGTGTGCCCGCCCGGTTGCAGTCGGGCTTCTGGAAACGCAGCTTATATACTGTGGTCGTCTGTAAACAATTGAATAGTGTAGGCAAATCGTTTTAAAATTTGCTCAGAATTTGTGCTAAAATGTGCAAAATTTCGTTAGCGTAGTTGACAAGAAGGAAAATTCATTCAGCATAATAACATATTTACATCTGTTTTTAAATTTTTATATATGTCAGTTAGTATTTGTTTACCTAGCATTCCAATCAAAAATCTTCAAAAGGTTTTCACTGCAGGAAAATTTCGCTTAAGCGGAATTTAAATCCAGATTTTATTGGAACTCTCCCTATACATAGGTTATATGACTGAAAGTATAAAAAATAAAATAATAATAATAATAGATAAATAAAAAATAAAAATAAATAAAATTAAAGTAAATAAATAAAAATATATTCTGAGCTAGGAGATATAGGAAAGGGAAAAAATTTAAAGATACAAATGCTCTTAAAAGAGAGTAAGTGGGAAGTATTTAAAATATTGGTACTGCAGTAGGCTATTCATTGGTCATGGTATTTTAAAACTAGAAACTTAAAAATATTTTATATCTTATTTTTTTAAATGGTGATGTCCTATGTTTAAGAAACAGTAGTTGTGGAGAATTCACCAGTCCAAAGTAGATGAAGACTATTAAAACTACAAACCTTTAAAGTGAAAAAATTGTATCAGCAAATTATTTGATTTTTTTTTTGGTAGGTATAATTAGGAGGAGGTTGTATTGTTCTGACTGTGCTCTTTCTCTTTTGCTGTGTAATTTGTTTTTTTATATTGTGTATTTTTGAGGTAATTGGTGTTTTTTGTCTTATAAATAGTGGTGCTAAGATTTTTTGTATTTATTTTTAATTAAATCAGTTTATATAATTAATTTAGATAGCTAAATTGGTTGTATGCCTACCCAGTTTTTGATAACCTTAGGCTAGTTTATTTCTTTTATTTTTTTAATTCATTTAAGTTTTAGTGGTTATTATTCAACTATAGCATATATATATTATATTATATTATATATACTATACATATATATATATATATAGTATATTATATATATTATATATATATATATATATATTACCGAATTATATAAATATATATATAAAAATTATACTAATTTATATATATATATAAATAAAAATTAATAAATTTATTATATATATATATATATATTATATATATATATATATTATATATATATATATATATATTATATTATATTTATATATATAGTATAAACACCAAACCATGTGATTAACAGGCCACAAAACTTCTTATGGCATCTAGGAAACACTAAACATACTAAATCACAAAGATTCATACTATAGACTATCTCTTCACAACAACCAGTCCCCTACCTCACCAGACATCACCTTCTGCTCACCAAACATCCATCCAAACCTGACATGGTCTTCATTACCAGAACTAAACTCAGATCACCTCCCAATAATCATCTCCCTCAAATACAAAAGCAAAAAACATAAGACACCTACAAAAACATACATCAATTACAGAAAAGCAGACTGGGCAAGCTTCACACAACACATGGACAACAACCTCAAAACATCACAAATTAACGGGAAAAACACTCTAAACAAAGCCATAAGCCACATCACACACATAATAACAAAAGCTGCCAATAAATACATCCCTAAGGGATACACAAAAACACTAACCCCTGAAATAGAAACATTAATCAAACAAAGGAACCAACTCAAAATAAACACTCCCAAATAATATTTAAAATAACTAGCCTCAACACTCAAATTTAACTCACTAAAACCCACAACACAACAAATTTTTAAAAACACCTAACAAAAATATCAATAACACAAATAGCAATAGATTATGGAAAACAATAAAAACATTACATAACGCAAAAAACAAAATACAACAAACACATGAATCCCTAATCAGCCTCAATAACCAACAACCTCAAACAGCCAAACAACATACCATAACAAATTAGCCAAACACTATGCCAAACAAAGTAACAAACCTACTCTACAGCAAAACAGGAAAACTATCAAAAAGATTAAAAAAGTCAAAAATATACAACAAAATATTCAAGGGGCTGCAGCAGACACAATGAAGGCAATTGAAAACCTCAAAAACTCACCAGCTATGGACCCAGACAGCATATCCAACATACACCTAAAACACCTATCACATAAAACAATAGAATATCTTACACTCATCTTCAACAAATCCTTACAACTAAATCACATCCCACAAAAATGGAAAAATGCAATCATTATACCCAAATTAAAACCAGGAAAAGACCCCAATGACCCAGCCTCACACCGTCCAATATCACTATTATTTACACTCAGCAAACTACTTGAAATACTCATCCTAAATATAATAAATCCATACATATTCAACACTCCATTCCAACACGGATACAAACAACAGTACTCAACCACCACAGCCCTCACGAACATCATCCAACCCATCGTTAACAGCTTAAACAAAAAATGTTACGTCGCTCCACACCCAATTATTATTTATTTATTATTTAAATCTCTACTTATTAAAATCCAAAAGTAAATTTATAAAATCGTAAATTATTTTTCATGTTTTTCTTAAAAAAAAAAAAATATATATATATATATATATATATATATAATTAATATATATATATATATATATATATATATATATATAATATATATATATATCTATATAACTATATATGTATATATATATATATATATATAGTCAAACTATCTAGGTAGGTCTATTTTACAGTAAATATCCATCTATATTAGGGTTAGGCCAACAGCATCAATGATTCATATAGGTTACATCCTAGTTTCAGGATATGATAAGATTTCTTAGTAGTATACACAGATTTATTATGTGTATACTTAACAAATCTTATTATCACCTTCAACTAGTAGGTTCTAAAATAGTGAGGTAACCTATATGGATTGTACAGTACTGTAGATTTAAAGTTTAAACCTACATAGTGGTATATTGTATTGCATTATATTATATATATATATATTATATATACTATAATATATATATATATATATATATATATATATATATATATTATATTAGTATATAATATATATTATATATATATATATATAATATATATATATTTTGCGCTATTATATTAATTTTTAAAATTTTTTATTGTATTGGATGTTAAAAAATATGTTTTGAAAAATTATTTAATTAATCTTTTTATTTATTTATGTACATTTTGTCTATACAATCGAATCATTTTTAATCATAAAAATTATCGATATAATAATCTGAAAAACACATCAATAGTATTATCCCTATCAAAACGAGAAAATTAGCCAGTAAAAATTTTTGGAGCCTTATTTTTTAAATTTTTTTTGAAAATGTAAACATAAAACATATGCAAATCTGTAAAAATAACTTCAAATAATTTGTTGATACCATTTTTTTTTACATTAAATATTTGTAGCTTTAATACAGTTTTCATCTACTTTGGACTGGTGAATTCTCCACAATTACCTTGGAAACTTCAATGTGTGCAAATACTGAATGGATAAACTCTACTCATGCTTTAATTTGGGAGGGGACTAAAATATTCTTTAGGTCCTATTCTTGATGATCTGGATCAGGACATTATAGAACCTACATTTCACTGCTTTGCTTTGCTAGCAACTTGGCAAAACTCAAAAAGCATTAATTAAATATATACCAGTATTTACCATATATTTTTGAAAATATTAAATACAGAAAATATTAATTATTATTAATTATTATATGTTATATAGCTAATTAATAAGGTCTGTTTAGCATTTTCAAAAATATAAGTTAAAAAGACTGTCTACTGAAATTTATGCTTTTTGAGTTGGTAATTAGGATCATTATGTAGCTTATATTCTGACTACTTGTGGAATGATTAGTTTAACTCTTTGGTTGCTTTTTCAGTATCTGTCAAAATGGTAAGAGTTATAGAAAAGGTTTTGCATATTTATGATTTGGAAGATTATCTGAGACAGTTTCTATAGGCCCAAATAGCTTCTTTCAATGTCTCTATATTTCTTATGTTTTTATGAAGGTATAACAGATTCATTCCTTCTTCAATTAAATTCTTTTCTTTCCAAAATCCATTATTCAACTCTAAAGTATTAATGTCAATCAGTCTTGAGATATTGCATACTAAGAATGGGAAAAACTCATCCACCTTGTTAATAATTCTCACTCAGCTCAGAATTGCTGCAGTAATATAATTAAATGGACTAAGTATTTTTTTACTAAACAATGTTCTTACCTCCTTGGTTCTCCAACTGTAAAAATTTTTACCCTTCCAAAAAACATCTTGCATGGTATATAAATCAGAATTTCTTCTTCTTACTCTTTCTGATTGATCTATTACTAATATTCCTGCTGAAAAGGCAAATCTACTCAGTCTTCTTTTTTTTTTATTTAATTCAACTCTTTATTGCGCAGATAATCTTCTATAACCTACTTTTTCACCTCATCCTCATCCTCGCTGGAATCCCATGGCTTTATCTGAGTTTGCATATGATTTGTTGATTTTGGAATAGACTATATGAACTTGGTGATACTCTCCATAATCAAGATTTTTGACAGGATTGCTGTCCACCAAGTGTCCTTCGAGTTTCCTCCCACTGTTTACTCATGTATACCTTTCTTTTTAAATCATTCCATACTGCTTAGTGTTGATAGGGTGCCTTTTTCATTTCCTGTAAATTGTGGCATTTCTCAAGGTCATGTCTTATATAATCTCTTTTATCTAATTTTTATTAATTAAAAAATCTTCTCAGCTGCACTTTTAACCTTACCCATTCCTATACCAATAACTTGACAATCCTGTTCTTCTACTCTTTTGCATCTGGAGTTGTCTCTTGACTTCATCTTTCTGATATTATTCTTGCTTTCCCAATAATTTCTTCAAATGGTTTTATTTGCTCAAGAATTTTTCTAAATTTCACTGATAACAATGTAGGGATGTCAATATGTATGGCATATATATATGTAACAAGGTTTTTTTTATTTTTTAGGATTTCTTTTCAGCATGTGGTATGCCATGTTTTAATGTGTAGGCGCATCCTGATTTAATTTTTGCTTTTTTTTTTTATTTATAAATGTAACTGACTGTAAATCCATCAACTTGTTAATTATACTGAAGAAGAATGTTTAAAAATATGTATTTTTGGTGGTTGAAATTCTTCACAACCTGCATAACCTAACAAATAAAACCAACAGTATAAGTGTAATAACCATTTAACAGTACAGTATTTAAAAGCAATGATTAATCAATAATTAGCCAATTTACGTATGAGCATATTCCTAGTTACAAAAAGAACTTGTCAGAAAGTGACCATAAGTTTTTATTTAAGCAAATATAGTGAGAGATTAAAGCCATTGCTGCATTAAAAATTGACTCGCAGAACTTTGATATAATTATTTATTCTTGTTTTTGAGTTACATCAAAATGTTTCTTCATGATCATAATTAAAATGAAACTCCAATTTCTTTCTTTTTTTTTTATACATTATTTTTATATTAAATAATTTATTTTTTAATTTTTGATTATTGTGAATGAAATTAAGATAAAAGTAACAAATTTTTATTTCAGTTGGAGAGGAGTATTTGAAAATAAAAATCGACTAATAATGTGAAACAAGGTGAAACTTGAATATTTTATTTCTTGATTAAAACTTCTACATTGTGAAAATTCTAATAAATATATAATTTTCAATAATGTACAGTATATGCAATGATAAATCTATGGGAGAGTTGTTCAATTTATCTACTGAGAAATATGATATGCTAAAGAAACATGTGATTGTTAAAGCATTTTTTTAATTCCTTGTCACCTGTCCTCAAAAAACTTTTTTTTTTTTCTTAACTTTTTCTAGAATGGTTGGTATTATACCATCTAGCTTTCAAGGGTATTAATTTTTAATTTTAGGTTTATATTTTTTCAACATAGAATGTATCTTGTTAAATGCTTAGTCCTAAATATTACCAAATATAGTATGCATATTTTATTTATTTATTTTTCTTTTCTGAAAAAGTTTTTACTTTCTTCCAGATATAGTTATTACAAATGAGTTCTGAAAAAACATTATACCTACCATGCAAAGCTGCTCATTCACCAAAGAGACTGGAAAATACTGTAGCAGAATGTATTGCAAATATGATTATTAGTGGCTCTGTTCCTCAAGAAATTAAAAAATCATCTGTTCAATCTATTAACAACTGTGTAAGTTCCAAAGTATTCAATACATAATTTTATTTGTATGTATAGTTTTAAATGATTATTTCATCACATTGTTTTAATAAATAACTTAACCTCCTAAAATTGAATGTGTCTATGGAGTACATAAGAAATTTAATGTTAAAGAACTATTCAAACTAGACCTTCATCCATGGAAAGTTTTGGTAGTGCTTGGTTGGATTATGTTGGTGGTACTCAATTTGAGTTACTACCAGTCAATATAACAATAACATTAGACATCTATTATCAGTATTTAGAGTTTTTCAACAGTGCTTTAAAATTGTGTAATAAAAAAATTTTAATAATAAAATTACACTATAATCACACTTGTCACCTTAAAACAGATGACATATAACATAAATAAGAAAAGAATAACAATGTAGAAAATGTATTACAACTTATTATACTAGCATACATCATATAAAAAGAAAGGCGCGTAGGAAATGGGCAGTAGCCCATTGCTCCTCCCCTAGGAACTATGTCTCATAAAAGCGTTTGGTGCCTCCGCGAAAAAAAATGTCAAAGGTGTTGGGCTGTTGGCTTTGATAATTGTGATTTAAATATTATAATATATATAGTTAGAGATATACTTAAAATAATTATATTGAGTATATAGTTTTTTTAAAGAACTAGAGTAGATAGTATTCATTCATTATGGGATATATAAAATAATGGTATAGATAGGAGATGTATGATGAATAGACGAGATATATTCATGATATGGTAATAAATAGATGGACAAATTTTCGAAGTAAGAATTAGCAGAAAAAGATATTTAATAGTTTATTAGTATTAGATTAGAGAGTATTTAAATTAGTTTTATAGCATTAGATATTAGGTTAGATTAGATAGAAAAATGTACTTAAAAAATAGGAGATATTTGACGATAGGATTTTATATATTGAATAATTTCAATATTTTTATTATTTTATATTATTTTAACCTATAAATTATAATTATGATTCACTTATTTTTATATATTGTATAGATTCTTAATAAATTATAAAGTAATATTAATTATATTAAGCAACTTTCCTTGAAAAAGCAATGCAACTACAACAGCGCATATGCCTCTTACTCTCTCAACACCTCCTTTACAATGCATGCCCTCCCAGGTGCGTGCTGATTACATTCAGTTTACATAAATAGATACATTAGCTTGTAGATTTTAGTAAACAGTACAACAAATGATCTTATAAGTAAGTTGCATTATTCAACAATAGTGAGCGTTCTAGAATTGCAACAATATTAAGCAACTCTTGACGTCTGTAGAGTTTAATATAAGGACTGATTTTTTTTCATTATATAGAGATATTTTGATACCCCATTGAGTCTTCCACCAAAAATGATAACTATAATTCTTTCAAACACAATATTTTGATCTGAAAGAGATTAGCAAACCCGCAGCTTTTTTTTTGGTAAACCAACGTCATTTTCAGGTGTTTTTCTGGTCTGGGGTTATTGTTTCGCTATTATTGATCTCTTACGAGAACCATGTAACATTTATTTTCCTATTTTCTTGTTTGTGTATAATGATCTCCATAAATGTGAAACTCAATTTCTGGTTCACTTTTGGTGCGAGTATTAAGCCATAATAAAAATGCAAAATGTTAGTTTTTGATTTTTGTGAAAAATTGTGTTCAGCAATGATAATAGTAAAAATATTTAGGTTTAAATTTCGACATTGGCTGAGCACTATATTTTTCTCAATAATACAATATTAAACCTATTTTGTGTTTTTGAGATGCGTGAAGAAACCCATCTAATTTATATTCAATTTCAAAGTCATTCGAAAAAATATTAGAAGTTTAGTACGAAAAAATATCAAAAAATTAGGTCTTGAAAAAAGGAAAACGCCGAAACAATAGACTGCAGACACAAAAAAACACCTACAAATAGACGTTTAAGAGGTCAAAAAAAAGCTGCGGTTTGCTTTTTTCCCATCAAAATTGTTCTGAAAATATGAATTTAACATGCGCAGATTTATTAATGTGGGGGCTTTTCATTAATTAATGTTGAAAACTGTTTTTAGGTATCCAAAAAAATACAACCAATATTGTGATGTTACCTAGGCTATAACCGATAGATACAATAATTATAACACTTCAATTGATATTACCTATCTGAAAAGTGTCCTCAAATATTATATTTTTTTCCCTAATTTTATAAATATCTATCTCAATTTTATACATTCTACTTAGATTTTATTATTTTTGTATTAAATTTGTCTCATTATTAAATATTTATTACGCTATAATTTACTTCTCTAAAATATTATTTCATTATTTCATAACAATTATTTTTATTATAATATAGTTATTATAATATTTATATTGATTTTAATATTATCATTAATATAGTAAATTTTTTATATTATTAAAATTTTTAATAATGAATTATCGATTCTTTTTATATTTTGTTTTCTAATCTTCTCAATTAATTATAAAATATCAATAATATTGTACATTTGGTGTGAGTTGACAATATCTAAAATGATAAATGACCTCCAATGATTCAATATTTTATTGTTCTAATTTCGCTTTAAATAAACTTTCTTTAAAAGTCTATAGTTTTTTGCCCCCATTCTGCTATTTCATATAAATATATTTATATTATAATATATTAATATATATATATTAATATATTATATATATTATATATATATATATAATAATATATATATAATTTATTATATTGTTGGCTTCTGGTAAGGCTGCGACCATCACTACCACTGATGAGTCCAAAGCAGACCCCCGGGACGAAACGCCAATTCATCGCGGCACTCAATGAATCCGACTCAATCAACCTATTTCTAGTCCTCAGCAAAAGGTGGTTTCCATGAAACGACTTATTTTTCACCCCACAACAGAAAAACCCCCCCCCTTACCTCCTTCATAGTGGACCCCAGAGTGACTAGTGCCCACTGAGTGCACAACGAATACCCAGCACATCTTCTCTCCAAAGTGTTTCCCAGTGGTAAGGACATTTCGTTGTAGAGTTTGTTTTACCACAATCGTTCAAACGACGCATTACATCAATTCAAGTTTCTTCTGCTCGCGCTGCTCGTTCGTCATCCTGTTAACGCCTGTACTGTGGCGTCTCACTGCAGGTGTCAGACCAACTGCACGTTAAGATAGCAATGTGGCTCTCGAAGCCTTCTCCAGTTGCTTAATGTGTGCACACCGGCTCTCATCTGAACATGCTGACCAACGTTTCCAGTTTGCCAGGAAGGCTGTGTTGCTTCGTGCATTTTTGTCACTGGTGAGTGGCGTGGTGGCGTCTGTGAGTAGGAAAGAGGTATGCGGAGCCCACCACTGACCAAAGCTAGTTTCCTCCGATCGTAACTCGACAAATTCACTCGCTGACAATGCCACTTCTCTTCAACTTTCATCTAGTCTTCAGCTAATGAAGGTGGTTATCAAGACAACAACTTACTGTACCTTCCCTTTCATAAAATATAAGATAAATAATTCCCACCTCAATATGAATTTATATATATATATAATTAAGATGATATATTTGTATATTTATTATTTATTAGATAAATTTTATTTATTACGAACATATTATTGCACATTTCTATATATAATTATGATTTTAATTATTTAGCTATATAATATATTATATATATATCTATATATATATACTACTATATAAGAATGTATATTAATTAGTATAAATAAGAAATCTGTATAAATTTTAAATAAGTGTGAATAAAAAAAAAAAAGTTTATAATACAAAATTCTCTCACAATGAAGATAAAAAAAACTAATAATACGTAGCCTTTCTTCCTTTAGTTAAAATATATTTACATATACTCTTGATTCGTACACAAATATACAAACCCACTGTACATTGAATGATGTGCTGCGTTCATAAATTTTAATGTATGACATCATTGGCTCAGTATGCTAATGATCTCCGAAAGTATATGTCGGCACCGTATTAATCATATAATGAAAGCTTCCGCATCTGTCGTAACCAACTGTTGATAATCGTTGTTGGAATATGGAAATACCTACTTCTAAATAGAATACTGACACTTAAAAATTTGATTATTAACAAAATCCTGCAAACCACTAGCACTACAACTTTAAGGCAAGAATATCATGAGGAGGCAAAAGGCTCCTTTACGATTGGCAAAATCAATACAATTCTTTGTTAATATCTCAAAAAATAATTTATTATAAGGACCCTCTGTAAATTATGCGTGTTATTAAGGCTTTATTAAAGGTTTTTGTTCATTTATGTCAGACCAATCTTAAAATATAAAGACTTTTCACTCACATGCAAGGAACCATGTAATTCTCAGTGGCATAGATGTTGCTGGAGAAATTTTGAATAAGTAATTTTAAATAAACGTTAATGTTTTTGAGCAATTAAATAATGCTAAACATTTAATTATCGAAAAATATTTTTGCCCAAATAATTACTTGTCTGCTGTGAGAAACCATGATCTAGTTGTCAGCAGTACTGCAATACTGCTTTTTCATTGTAGATCAGAGTTGAAGCTGGTGATGCTGCTGCTTACTGAGCATTACAATCAAAGTGGAGTAAGCAAAAATCACACATCCACATATGGATCCAAGAATATATTAGTCACACATTTTACAATATTCGAACCTAATTGTCAAATACATGTGGATGAAGTGAACATATGAATACTTTTCACTTTAGCGGATTGAAACAGAGACATTTCTGGGTGGAGGAGCTGTCAATTGGCGTTCATTTCTTTTTATATAGACTTGTGTAGTTAAAGAAAAGTTATTTATTGAATTACTCGTTGAAAAAATTAAAAAAGTCTGAATATATGCAACGAAGTCATTTATTGACACCAGAGAAGCTTACATTTAAATTATGATAAAGTCGCTGACTGATTGTGATGCTCCAACCATGGCCTGGAAAGAGATAATGTGTGTATGTACAGATAATACTAATAAAGAAATAAATGCTCCCAAGGCAATTTCTAGCTTTGTGATACGCTATAAATTTAGGTGTTAATGACTTGAACTTGTTCCGAAATTAAGAATATAACTTGTGGACACAGTGAAAGAATTTATAAGATTTTTCGTGAAAGCCCATTTGCGTAGGAAATGAATAATGAATTATACCAATCTATGAGAAATAAAAGAATGATCCTCAAAAATAAGTCCATCCAAAAATTTTTTGAAAATTTCTTCACATTAAATCAGTTTGAAACTTGTCATCAGATTCAAGAATAACTAAGTCACAGAACACAGCATTTCAACTTCTCATCAAAAAGAACTCCTGAATTTCATATTGGCTTAAGTGATCATGGCCAAGATATTCCTCTTATTGAGCTGTCACAACATTCTTCAAACTAAAACTTTCAATCTGTAAGAGGTTAATAATATTGATGAATAAAAATATTCTAAGAAAAATAGATAAAAAACAATATAGCAGAAAAAAAATACTGCGTCTTAGTTTTTCAAAGAACTTTAATTTTTACTCAGTGTTAGGAACTACAGATATTTTTTTTGTCAGATTCTCACTTCTTCCTAAGTGTCCAAACCAAATGCAAAGACCTAACTTTTCATGGAGTTCTGTGGATTCTTTCAGGGGTTCTCTATTTATACCATACCTAGATTCACTAATTTCGTCTCTGCATATCAGATTTTCGAACGACAACAGAACCAACATTTCCCTGTATTTTACATCCCTCTAGATAAAATTTAACCATATCTGAATAAAACAGAAAATGAATCACTTCCAAACTAATACAATGAGAATGGAAAGGGAAAGCAGAATCATTTTCAAACCTTATGAAGAAATCAGTTGGATCAAGCGTTAGATGTAGACGAAATGGTCTATAGTGATACTGATCTAAAAACATTGCTCTTTTTTCCTGTTGTTTTACAAGCAATATAAATGGCTTCTAACGCTTCCACCAACGACTTACACAATTGGAGATCATCAGCACTTAAGAAGAGTTAAACTGGCTATGTCACACCATTTCTGAAGACGATAAAGGATTACGTTCTCAGGTTCACAGAGGAAAAGTTGGGAAAAAAAACACAACTAATTGATTATTAAATAACAGAAATTGGAAGGAAAAAGAAGAAGAATTAAATTTTATTCCAAATAAACAATAATTTAACTGAAATAAAAAACATAAATTAGTTCTTTAATTGCTTGTCTCACCAAATAAATATTGTCGCAGATATATAATTTTTCTTGTGATTTTAAATAACTAAAAAATCATATATCAATTCATCAATTTTTTTCTTACTATATATGTAATTAGCACAAGATCAGACATTATTATCAAATATAAATTGGGATTCAAATAGTAAATACAGTCGGTGCGTAAACGTCGAAGAATGTTCGAAGAACAAAAGAAACGCAAAAATACCTTGTAAGTACTCATATATAATATAAGTTAATTATATATACTAATATAATTATATACATATTATATATATATATATTAATATAAATATATATATTATATATATAAATATAATAAATATATGAATATTATAAAATTATTATATATGACTGTGTGTTGGGGTGGTAGAGTGGTGGGGTGTAAGGTTTGGTTGTGCTTGTTCGGAAATCGAAGAAAAAAACGTATGCAACCCTTAGATTTCATGGTGCGGCCGCGCCCAATTTATAGTAGCTAAAAGGGCGCAACATATGTAGTGGGGACTAAAGAGAACCAGGGATAAGGCATAGAGAAGAAGGCGCGGGGGATACTGACCGTGCCTCGATGGGGCGAGCAGCCTCCTCCGTAGACTTGCCAGCGCAGTGGCCCCGGGGGGCTCGTGTAGGAAAAAGAAAGAAAAAGGTATTGAACTTATATAGAAAATATATATAGAATAGAAGAGAGAGAGAGATAGATAACGAATTTATTATTCATTAGTTTATTATTTGAGAGTGTGAGAAAACCTTGTTTTAATAAGAAAAAGGTTTAGAACTTCGTATAAGAAATTACGCTTATTGCTATGATTATTGTATTCAACTACATTACAATAATATTACATAGAATATGATAGAAACTCTTATTAAAGTATCGTAATATATATTTCTCATAAATTTATCAATGACGATTACTGAATTATATATATATAATCGGTTAATTAGTATACAATATATACCTCTCGATTTACCCCAATTTACAGTTTGATTTTTATGTTTTAATATAACTGCAAGATCATAGGTACCTCGCATCATTTTCACAGTAATCGTTCTAAATGATTCACAAAGTATATAGACTCGTTTACTCTGTTTTACAACCCGTCAGTTTTTTTTTTTTTTTTTTTTTTTTTAGACATATTTAGGAGTACCCAAGAATAAAACCACACAAATAAATTGCTAGGGTATCTGTGGTCTCTTCTCAACATTCCTCGCAACTACATTAGACTATCTATAATCCCCCACTACAGCAGATACCGAACCGCCGATTCTTTAGTATTTGGGGTCGCGTGTGTTCCTCCCCCGCATACTCCCTACGGGTATGGAAACAACGTCCCCCCCTGTGTCCCCCGTTGGCCTCGAGCCTCTATTTTTTTTTTTTTTTTTTTTTGCAGTTTTTTTATTAATTTTATTTCACTTTTTTTGGATGAGTTTTATATCCTAGGGGCGTACGAAAAATTTTTAATGTTTTCCGTAAGTATAATAATATAAGAGAATTTTCATCTTTTAATTATAATATAGAAATTTTATATATATGAAAATAATACCGCTTGTTATATATATTATATTTTTTTTTTTATTTATCCAATATTATTTTCATTTTTTTTTTTTTATTTTTTTTGAGCATTTTATAAATGGATAATTATACGCTATTCCTATATGTAATTGGTTTTTTCTGTGAAGTCGTTGCTTTTCGAGATATAATCATTTTTTGAAAAAATATTATACATATATTCAGGATTTTAAAATATTTGAAAATATTTTGAACTTTTTGAATTCACATATATCAGGCAGTTCATTGTTGGTACTCAATAAGCTAGCAAATATATTTAAAAAAAAACAAAAAAAAATTAAAAACTTTGACCTATGGTAGTTTCAAACAAGAGACCTAATAGATATATTATTTATAGATAGATTTAGACACTGAATTATCTAGTAAAACTTAGATATATTTATAGATAGAGAAGAAAACTTTCCTACTAAATGTTAGTTAAAAAATTTTATGATGATGAACACTCTGCATCTGAAGATTCTGTTATTTATCCTCGATAAGATTATATTCAATCTATATAATATATTATATATACGGCACGCAGTCAATTACTCAGGACGCGACCCACTACTCTTCGCCCAAAGGCTGTGACGTATCACGTGCGTAAAGTGAGGCCTATTTAGAAATATTATATTAAGAAAATTGATGAGAACTTATCTTAATTATAGATAAAGAAGTGTAACTGAATATTTTTCAGATAGCATATATAGTAGACATTTAGACTAAATTACTTTCAAGACATATTTTTTGAAAAATTATTATATATGAGTTAAATAGATATTAATTTCTATGATATAAATAAATTGTATATTTTATATTATACAGGTAATATTTTTTAAAAGATTTGAAAAAATATAGTATATATATATATTCTTATATTGTTATTTAGAGTAAAAATTGAAAAGAAACAAGGATCAACTAAAAACATTATTTATTTTTCTGAAAAATCAAAAATAGAACTAGACACTTTTTTTTAATTCAGTTGCACAATTCAGAAGAGTATGTCGGATCAAAATCATCAATTGTCTTCAACTCAAAGAAATGTAGCAAATGCCTTACATCGTCTTCAATTAAACTTTACCTTTGTATAGCAGAGTATGTCTGTTACAAAATTTTTTTCCATATATAAACCAAAAAATCGAGTTATCTCTCAGATATCCCATGAAAACCCACAAAATCTCCAAATTTTATTCTTGAAGAAACTCCCTATAAAATACTCATCAGTACATTTCAGCTAGCGTATGTTGTTTGCAAAATTTAGAGGTTAGCGTTACTCTGAAAAAAAAAAGGAGTGTATGTTGCTACATGGTGTAGTTAGTTTTTTCTCGTAACATCGAGAACTGGCATAAAGAAGATCATTAAAATGTTAATTGTGAGATTTTAAGTGTAGCCTATCCTGTGAACTTAATCTAGCAAAGCAATATTTACAATTTCTCTCAAGAAAACACGAAAAAACTGAATATTAGTAGCGCACAGAACAAGACTAAGAAATATTGATCTCTAATTCAGAAAAAAAAGAGATGCATAGACAAACAATTCTGGACACTCAAATAAAAATAAAAAATATGATGAATGTGAAGGAAACTAGAGAAAAACTTGTTCCAATAATTGAAAACTATACGTTTATGGGCCAGCAAGTCTGCCTTAAGGGGCAAGTGACTCTGGACGTATTGAATGATCAACTCCAGCTGAAAATACGGAAATTTTAGAAGCCTGCTTAGGTTTCGAGCAAATAAGTGACCAGGTTTTTAGAACCACTTACTTCTATCCGTCCAAAAATTCAATGTATAGGCCTACGAGTCCGATGATACAGAACTGAAATTCAACAGTTTAGTCAGCTTATACAAAAAGAAAATAGTGAAAATTATAAAAAAACAAATTCTTTTTCAGTTATTAGCTGAGAAAAACGATATTTGCCAAACAGAAAAAGTCTTTCACTTTGTGTAATTACGCGATTGGTTGGTGATGGGTAGCATTACTCCTTTTACTTAATGAGAGATATTTATATTTTGTCCCGGTTGTATATTTTCAGGGTTAAGCATTGGCAAATGATAATTTTTGATTAGGACCGTGACTCTCTTTGGTTAAAAACTTTGAAATTAAGTGCCAAGGATAGGAGATAGAAGCCACTTCTCTTGATGAATAATACAAGTGAGTTACTCAACTGTTATCTTCGAAGAGAATGAGTATTACGCTTCTATATACTTTCTATACATGTGTCCACCTGGAGACTACACACTAATATATAATTCTATATAGACTCTATGACTCTTAATAAATTCAGCAATTCGAAAGCGTTAGATCATCTCTGATAATATCCACTTTTGATCGAGTCCGAGAGCGCACAAAAGCTCTGGAAGTAAAATAAAAGATTTTCAGTTTAACCAAAAATAACAAGAGATCAAAAAGATATGCGAGACCAGATGGTGAGAACGACATGAAGCGGTTTTCCTTTTTAAAGCGACTCTTGAGCCAATACTTGTGTCATTGGAAGAAATAAAAGATGGCCTTATGAATTATCACAGAAAGCTTATTCTGTAAATTTCAATCAGTAATTTGAAGTTTATAGTAACATTATTCAGCGGTGAAGCGAAAATTTTTTGGAATCAACCTACACCTATTCTCCAAACAGCTCATATTACACGCGTAAAAGATTCATTGAACATGTTCATGCTGCAAAATATCTCGTGTAGTGAAATACTAAATTATAACGTTTCTTCGCAAAAGATAGACAATAAATGCACTGACACAGGAGGTTGTTAAAAACCATATTGCACACAAAGCTAAAAATGTGACGAGTTAGCTTCTTAGTTAATGAAATAACCAATTTGTACATGAACTACAAAGCTTTCTCAGAAACATACAGGTGAGAAAGATGCAAGAAATACATCAAGAGTTCTGAGTTATTGGTATAACCAGCGCTATTAGCTTCAGTCAATTTTTGTGAAGAATCCGTTTAATTAATGATAGTTTTCACCTTGCGTTGATAATTGGCAAATTGTTTGTTTTTTCTGTCTGTAAACTTTCAAATAGGCTCATGCAACATGAGAGAACGCAACTATTCATTGACTGTCAGTTTATTATTAATTGTTTTTACAGGAAAGTGGCAATACCTGTAGAACGGTCATATGGGGAAAAAGGCAGAGTGCTGCCTTAAGAAAATATAGGACGGCACGCTGCTCAGGACCTCTAACGGATTAAACACATATAATACGAGAGCAGTATGTTCGCATGCGCTATGTGGAACGGTAAGGGGCGACGGAAAGGAGATATAAAACCGAAAACTCACCGTCGTGACACAAATAGTGAACAAATATCATGTATTTTTCCTAACACGGACCCCAAAAACGAATGGCTGACCACCCAACAGAAAGAACCACAAACCAAAATAACAAGAGGAAGTATGTAGCAACCGGCCCGGCACAGCAAGGACAAAAGAGCAAGGGAAATAGGAACAACCACAAAAACAAGAAACCGGAAAGCGGATGAAAAACCAGTAAGGATGTGTGGTGTAAATATAAATAAAAGAAATTATGATGATAAATGAAAATAATGGAAATAACTTAGTATTTAAATAAAAATATAATAATTTAACTTGATACTAATTAAATTTTAATCATTTTTTCAATGTAAAAATTTATACATCTTCAAGAAGTAGTTTTATTTTCTTCGCAAAACGAGACCTTGTCAGGAAAGGAAATTTTATTCCTAAAATAAATTCACAGTTTTGAAAATTAATTTAGATGAATCTAAAAAATTGAGTTAAAGATTTAGAACGAAGGAATAAATTATTCGTATGCATATTGAATGAATAGTAAAAAAAAAATAAAAATAAATATGTGATTCTAAAGATATAGGAATGGATTAGAGAAGCATATAAGATGCAATTTCAAAATAAAGCTGAAAGACGTTATAGATTTATGATTAATAAGATATTATTAGAATAGTTCTAAGTAATGAAAGTTTTTAATGAGATAAATATTGGACAAGTAGTATTGATATATGTAAAAAAAAAGAAAGAAATATTTATATATATAACCAGAAATATATATTCAATTAGGATTTTTGTATCGGGAGAGAGAGGCGGGTAACTTGCTATACGTAAAAAGTAGATAAAAAAAACTTTAATTTAATTATAAAATTAGGCAGTGAGTTATGATTAAAGATTCACGTAATTAGAAGCTATGTAGAACTAACATTAAAGAAAAAGAGTGATGATAGAGGAAGAAAAGAAGATTAAAATAAGGATAAAAGAAGAAGATAAAGGAAAAAAAATAAAAGAGAAAAAATAAGTTGAACGAACTTTCAACTAAATATTACAAAAGACAATACATTATAGATGTAATTGGAATAAGAAATATATCTGGCCCCATAGTTAATAAAGTTTTCTTAATTAAAATTAAGGTACAATCACAATTTAAACGGACAAATATTTTAATCGTGAGCCTTAATAAAAAAGATAAAATAAATATTTGTAGATTTGAAATAGGGAAAGGTAACAAAAAAAGAAAAATAGAATATAAAGGCAGAGATAAGAGACTTTACTTAGAGATATAGGAAAATAAATAAACGAATATAAATAAAAAACTAAATAAAAATAAAAAAGGTTGGAAAGATATTATTAAGGATGATAATAGAGAAAAGAGAATTTTCAATATAAATTATTGATGATTTATAGAATTATCAGTTTACAAAATATCAAATTATTAGATAAAAGAACGAGATAAACATAAAAGAATAAAAAGAAAGTAAAAAGAAAAGCGTGGCAAAACAAGAGCAGGCGCAAGGAAGCCACGCAAATTAGCAACTGGGACGCCCTAAACTCGCGCATCCGCCCTCAAAGATGAGCTAACGAAAAGCGTGCTTCAAAATATTGAAAACTTTAAAAAAAAAGAATTATAACTTCCTCTACAAATATACGAGAACACATTAAATTCGTATAAAAAGTGTACCTCTAACGGGAAAAGCCGAGAACGTAAGGGCACAATGAGAGGCGGTGGGCACACAAACCCGGAAAAACACGGGTAACTAAACAACTTAAACCGGCCTTATTCTAAACGTTCAATGGAACAAGCCCGACCCCCTCCGGTAAACAAAAAAAAAAGCTCTAAAAAAACAGTATAACGATTATTAGGTTCAGTGGTTATTCAATCTAATTAATTGAAGAACAGGCTTTCCAAATGGTATCTTAATGAAATGAATTGAGTTTTTAACCGGGTATTTATTCATTCAGATAGTTGAAAAAAAAGAAGAAAGATATTATAAATTTTCTGCAAAAAAGATGGAAAGTGGGCAATAAATTATATCAAAAGAAGAGAAGGAAAGGAAGCTGGAAAGTAAGTGAATTTAATTAATTTTATATGAAATTTTAGAAAGGAAGGTGTCTTAAGAATTTATACGTTTGAGTAAAATTGACTTTTAATCATATATGGATTATTATAATAATGAACCATAATATGTATCAGAGTAGATCGTAGAGAAGGAGAGAATAGAGAAAGTGAGAGGATAGAAAAGAAGAGAAAAGAGAAGAAATAAGAGAGAAGATATGGAAATGAAAGAGTCTGAGATGAGAGAGATGAGAGATGGGAGATAGAAATAGAGAAACTGATTTTAATAAAAAAATTTTAACTTCTAAAATACGCTTTTGATTTTATGCGTTATAAATTTTACATCAGATAACAGGTACTATAACACATTTGGACTAGAAAGCTCTTCAGACACATCCCAAGTACTATT
>JABUQX010047643.1:40000-45228 GCA_015478945.1 Trachelipus rathkii | reverse complement strand
CCCAGAAGAGAAAGATGAAGAGAAGAGAAGAGAAAGAGAAGAGAAGTGAGAGAGGAGAGAGAAGTAGGAGGTGAGAAGAGGAGAAGAGGAGGAGAGAGAGAGACAGAGAGAGAGATGAGAGAGATGAGAGAGAAGAGAGAGAGAGGAGGAAGGAGAGAGAGAGGAGAGAGAGAGAGAGGAGAGAGAGAGAGAGCAGACCGAGAGAGAGAGAGAGAAGAGAGAGAGAAAAAAGGAGATTTTGTTGATATATGAAGAGTAGTAATAGGCCAACTTCCGAACCAACTTTTTTCGATATGAAGGAAAATAGAGATATATTAGGCTTATGTGGAGGATTGACAGAGATAGCCCAAAGGGCTGTCAATCCGACAAAACAGACAAAACCGAAGGTTTTGGTCTGGTGTTTGTCTGTATTTGTAAATGTTATTATTATATGTATTATTATTATTACTTCGAAGAATTATGATCACGGAGTGATTCATACTTTCGATTGGTGTGTTTGTGCTCCGACTTCCGAACTCCGACTCCGGACTCCGACTCCGGCTCCGACTCCTGCTCCGGCTCCGGGCGCGGTTCTTACTACTTGGCTCCTGGGCGCAGGTTCTTACTCCGGCTCCGGGCGCGGTTCTTACTCCGTCTCCGGGCGCGGTTCTTATTCCGGCTCCGACTCAGCTTGATGTGAAAGAGTCTGTTGAAGTTTTATTATATTATTATTATTATTATTTATTATTATTATTATTTTTTTATTATTATTATATTATTATTATTATATTCATTATTATTTATTAGTATATAGTAAGTAGTGTAGTAGTAGTAGTTGAATCAGTAGTAGTCAGTAGTGAGTCTGTTCCTTAGCAACTGTTCAGTAAAGTTGTGACTGTAGTAGTTTAGAGTTATCGTTATATCGGATACGTTAAATTTGGAAGGGGGGTTAGATTGGTGACATTTATCCTTGCTTGTATACAGGATTACGTCCCCGTGCGCTGTCCCCCGAAGGGGGACCCAACCCCCCACTTTAAAAATCGAAGTGTTCGTAATTGGCTGAAATTTGGTGAAAGGATTCAGAGTTGGAATTCTCTAAGAAATAACTTGGTATGTGAATCTGAGGAGTTGGCTCCCGGGCACCGGTGCTGGAGGCCACTGCCGGAGCCGTGTTAACTAAACATTCGTCCTCTATTACACAACAGGGGTGGTGTCCTTATATGGGTTATCGAGATCGTAGAAGTTCGAAATATGATGGTTATAAGGCGTATTGGGTGTCTAGGATCCCCCAGAAGGAATCCTGACCCCAAAACATTAAATATTGACATAGAACAACGAAACTGACTATACAGCCTGTTTAGGTTTGTATCTTGGTGTAGTACGGGTAAGGGCTAAATGACCGATTTGATCAAATTCGGGGGACCAGCCCCCCAAATCTGAAATATAGGCGACATAGGATGATGAAACTCGGTATACAAACTTCTGAGGAATGTATCTTAGATGCCCCCGGGTTGTAAAATGACTGTGGCTGCCCCAGACGGGTACTCACCCCAAAATCTGAAAATGACATAAAACAACGAAACTTGATATACATCCTTTTAGGTTGTATCTTAGAATGTACTGTATACGAGAATTTGAAAATGACCCGATTCTGACCAACTCGGCGGACCGGCCCCCAAATTGAAATTTTGACCTAGAATGATGAACAACTCCGTATACAACCTTCTCGGGATGTTATCTTAGATGACCCCCGGGTTTAAAATTGACTGGGGTGCCCACGCGGAGTGTACTCACCCCAAAATCTGAAATATGTGAACATAGAACAACGCAAACTTGATCATATCAGCTTTTTAGTTGTATCTTTAGAATGTATACGGGTAAAATGACCGATTTTACCAAATCGGGGACCAGCCACCCAAATCTGAAATATTGACTAGAACGATGAAACTCGGTAGATCACCTTTCATATAAAGGCACCACATATCGCTATAGTGCTTGCACAGTTTAATAAGCCGATTTACACAAATCCAAAGGGGGGTCACCAGCCCAACAAAACTGAAATATTTGACGGTAGAACAACGAAACTTGGTATACATCTTATGATGTATCCTCGATCCTCGCCGCATTACAGAAAAGAAAAAAATAAAAATGTAAATAAATAAAAACATAAATAAATAAAATTTCTTATTCTTTATTGTTTATAACTTACAAAATACGTTTCTTTTTACTATAAACGCAGTAAATCAGTAAATTCAAACCACCATCCAACCAGCATCCACATCTCCTCACTGACCCTCTGATTCTATGACTTCTATGATTTAAGGTCACAATTTTTACTAAAATTGATAACGTTTACATACCTAAAGCAAGTAAAATCACTAAATCAAACCACCATCTAACCTCCCACCTGACCACCACTTCTGTGATCTATTGATCTATTGATTAAGTCACATTCCGAGTATTTTTTGAATAAACCAAACATAAAATCAGTTCTTTTATACAAACATCAATCAATATATGCTGACGTAACAAAGTTTCACAGTAATAAAGCTTACTTAGCATCATCTGAACTATGAATATAACCCACAACGAAAAAAACTTAGCCCATCTTAGACAGGAATAAAAACTGTTAACGTTAAACAAAGTTCCACACTGTAACACCAGTAAAGTAAACTAACATAACATCCAAAAACGTAACTTATTCACACTTTTATAAGGATGTCTCTAACATAACAATGTTTATTTTACATTAACATGGTAATATGTAACAAAACTTTACCATAACCGAGTGTAATTATCATACAGACCAAGGAGTATACTCTTAACTGGAACCAATGTCTTCACATTTAATAAAGCTTAACCATGCGTAAACAATGAACTATTGAAAATAATGTCAAAGACAACCATATCACATTCTTTTACGCCCTAGAATTAAACTGTTAACAATTAACACAAGTTCCACACTTAACATCAGGTAAAGTAACTAAACATAACAACCAAAAACGAACTCTATTATTACTTTTGTCAAACTATCTCTAACATTAACGATGTTAATCTTACACTAACATGGTAATACATTTAGTAAAAATTTATCACAACAGTGGTTAATTATCATACTGATAAACGAAACTATACTCTAACATAATAAGGTTTCCACATCAATTAAAGCTAACATGATGTAACATGAACTAAGAAAATAAATGTACAAAGGACAAACCTAGCGCACCTTACAAGAATAATCTGTTAACACTAACAAAGTTCCACACTTAACACCAGTTAAGAGTAACTAACATGGTATGCAAAACGTAAACCTAATCTTACTTTATTTCAAGCTATCTCTAACCATAAAACGATGTAATTTACACTAAACCACACTAAATATTTAGCAAAAATGATCAAACCTTTCCGATTTTCATACTGATCAACAAATATAGCTAACATCACTTTGTTTCACATCAGGAAAGCCTAAGATAGCATCATAATGAGACATAGGAAAATAGATGTACAACGCAAACCTCAACACAACTTAACACACAAATTAAACTGTTAACATTAACCAAAGTTCCAGACTTAACAGCGTTAAAGTAACTAACTTTACATACAAAACGGAACCTATTTATACTTTTTTCAACATATCTCTCTAACATATTAACGTTAACTTACACTGGCACAGTAACATTTATCAAAAAAATGTGTCAAAACCAATACCTAGCCCTCATAATACCTAACGAGGTAAAGACGTTAACAGTGGTGTCTGTTAGTGTTGTATCGCTGTCTTTACCTTTGCGACCATCTTTCAGAAAATACCAAGCTGCCAATGCTGCCAAAATGCCTTCAAGCAATAACCCATTTTGCATAAAGTGAGCAGAATACTTATATTTGACCCTCTGGCAAGATATACTAGCAATGTAGCAGCCGCCATTCGGTTTACGATTTAATATAAATGACACTTCGTGGGGAATAACGAAACTCCTCGCGAAGATATCAACAACAAGCGTAGAGATGCGGGGAGATGTCATCGTATCAACACTGAGAAAAACTATCCTACTGAAGAAAATAGTGTATAAAAATCCCTTAAATGTAACGAGATTCTTCTTTTCAAACCAATCAGAAGAAGTAAACAAGAATACGCCGTACGAATGAACCATATCAGTTCAAAAGGGTATATATTCTCGTTCGACAACACCAAACAACAATAACATAGTACAAAGATAAGTACTTTAGATACTAACCAACGATATATGCTAACGTAACATTGTTTTCACATTAATAAAGCTTAACATAGCATTACCAGAACTATGAAAAATAATGCGTTACAACAACGACCTAACACAACTTACACACGAAATAAACTGTTAACATTTAACAAAGTTCCATACTTAACACCTGTAAAGTAACTGACATTGCATGCAGGCGCACCTATTCATACTTCTACCAAACATATCTCTAACATATTAACGTTAATTTTTACATTGACACATAAATATTTAACAAAAAATTTATCATAACCCTGTTTAATTATCATACAGAGCAGCGAGAGTATGCTAACGTAAACAAAGTTTCCACATTAATAAGCTAACATAACATAACCTGAACCTTCAGGGTAGTGTACAACGACAAAATCTAACACCCCTTACGCTAGAATAAACAACTAACATTAACATAACAAACTTCTGAATTAACAGCAGCTTAAAGTACCTAACACATAGTGCAAACGTAACCAATTTTACACTTTTCAAGTATATCTCTAACATATCAATGCTAATTTACATTAAAACCGTAATATTTAACAAAAGTTCTTCATAACTTCGTCTAAATATCATAACTACAAAGAATATTAATGCTAACTAACAAATGTTTTACATCAACTTCGTAATATTTAACAAAATTCATCAAACAACTATATGTTCATAACCCCCCAACGAAATAATTGCAAACATAACAAAGTTTACCCAAACATAACAAAAAATAAAACAAATTTTATATTTAACATAACATAAAAATTAAGTTCTTTGAATAAAGAATATCACAGTAAACCGTAATAGCTTTACTGATTTTAAAGCAGTAAATAGTAAATCGTAAATCAAACCACCGATCCCACCAGTCCCCTACCCATCCCATCCGCCTGTGATCTATTGAATTATTGAAGTAATATTCGAGTATCATTTTTTGATAACATAACATTAAAAATAAAGTTCTCTTATTATACGTGACCTACGAATAATGGCTAACAACAAAGTTTCAGCTCA
>JABUQX010047643.1:27500-37500 GCA_015478945.1 Trachelipus rathkii | reverse complement strand
TATATATATGATATTTATATATTTATATATATATATATATATATATATAATATATATATATATATATATATAATATATATATATATATATATATATATATATATTATATATATAATATATATAAATTACATATATATAATAATATATATTATAATAATATATATTTAAAGGAAAGTAAGAAAACGCAGAATCCAATCTAGAGTGTCCCATTCAACCCATAAATAATTAAGAAATTAAAGAATAATTTTTAATAATAATTAATTGTAATTAGATTAATGTAATTATAAATTAAGAAGCCACATGGGCCCTACCTCAGGACTGTCCCAGTCAAACCAAAATAATTAATAATAAGAATAATAATTAAAAAGGCCGCATATGGCCTCTTCTAGAACTGTCCAGTTCAATCCATTTATAATTACATTAAATAAGAATAATAATTCAGAAAGCGCATGGGCCTATCTAGGCTGTCCCAGTCAACCCATTAATTAATTAATAATTAAAGATAATAAATTAAGAAGCTGCATTAACTCTCTCTAGAATATCCCAGCAAATCCATAATATATAAAATAAACTTATGTTTTTATGTCCTATTTAGGACTGTCCCAGTCAACCAATAAAAAAATTAATAATTAAGAAGTCACATTGGCCCCGTCTAGAATGTCCCCAGTACAAACCCTCTAATACGAATTACACAAATAAATAATACGAGGCAGTATGGTCCTATCTACACTGTCCCAGTCAGCCCCAATAATAATTAATAATTAAAAATAATAATTAAAGGAAATAAATATGAATGCTAATTAACCAAATATCTCATAATATATTAGAATACTACTTAAGAAGCCGCATTCCTTTTTAGACTTCCCAGTCAACCAATAAAAACATATATAATTAAGAAGCCGCAAAGGCCTCTCTAGAAGGTCCCAGTCAACTCATAATAATATCAAATAATAAATAAGAATCATACTTAAGAAGCCGCATGGGCCCATCTAGACTACTGTCCCAGTCAAACCAATAAAATAATTAATAATTAAAAAATTAATAATTAAGAAGCCGGCCGTATTGACCCTCTAGAATGTCCCAGTCAATCATAATCATAAATAAGAATAATACTTAGAAGCCGCATGGTCCGTTTAGACTTTCCTAGTCAATCAATAAATATTAATAATTAAGAAACCGCATTGGCCCCTCTAGATGTCCCAGTCAACCCATAATAAAATAATATAAAAAGAATAATACTTAAGGAGCGAAACGATGGGGCCTATCAGACAACTCACGCCTATTCGTCTTATCCTAAGCCAAAATCTACCTCCTCGTTGCTTTACGTTGCGCCCTCTCCAGCATATCTATGTCTTTTCTTAATTAAGAGCCCCAAACTTGTGCAAAATACTTTCATACTGCTTGGCCTTTAACATATCGAATTATCGACCATTATACAAAAACCAAAATATATAATTAGTCTGCATCTTGCAATTTCAATTTTTAAATTTTTAAACCTTCAGGTGATAAAGCTCTAGGGTTCAAAATCTTACAATGGAAACAATGAAACAGCAACACTAAAGAATGTTACAGACTTACGGGTTACAATGTCAATAGTTTGTTGAAAATTAAAAAAATTATATATTAAAAACTTCATAATAAATATAGTTTTATTTTAATTTTTTATTTCTATTGAAGTTAAATCACTTAAATGAACAAAAAAAATTTAAAAAATATATAAAAAAAAATCAATAAAAAATCAAAAAAATCAATAAAATAAAAAAAATCATGATTTCTTTATAAAAAAAAAATCAAAGTAAAAAAACCAGTTGATTTTTTTCATTTGATTTTTTTCGTGCCATCCCTGACTGTGGGGGCAGGTTGGAGATTGGGAATGATTTGGTTGGTTTTCTGATCAGTTTTTAGTTGTGTGAAGTATTTTGATGAAAGTATGATCGAGTTTTGGAAGTAGTCTAATTTAAATTCGCCCTGTTGTTTATTGAAATTATGGGTATTGGAAATATAAACAGATTCTATGATTTTTCTTTTTTGGGTGTTGTTAGTGTTTTAAGTATTGTGGTGTTCTGGATATTTATGTGATGGTTGTGTTGGGATCTGTGATTGTGATTGGTGAGGGCTGAGTTTATTTTATCTTTTACGAGGTCCTGTTTGTGGCACATTCGTCTGTGTAGGTCGTTTGTTTCAACGATATATATGGAAGGACAATCTGAACAAGGGATTTTATAAACACAGTGGGTTTGAGGGTGGTTAAATGTAGGGGGTTTCAGGGAGTGCTTTAGTGTGAGAGGTTGCTTTAGGTTGAAGAATATTTGCTATAGCTAGGCTCCAAATATGAACTATATTTCGTAATGATTATTAAACAGATGAGAAATGGAGGACTACCTGCTGCTGATAAAAGCGGACATGCTGCACTTCATGTGGCTTGCGTTAGATCTGGATCAGATGAGAGACTTTCTAGTGATAATTTTATTTGGCTATGATGTTCAAAAAATATCCTAATTGATTTATACTTGGCAGACCATCGTGTTCGCATAACAATGGTATATTTGCTACCAAATTTCAACGTGACGTGCTTTCACGGAAAAATTTTATAAATTGTTTTAAAATTCCAACACTGTTTCGAAATTCTGGAACAGCATTTAGATCATTAATTACTAAATTTAAAAGATGGGAACGACAATGAAAAAATTTGGCTTTACGGTACTAATCTCTTATTAACTTTTAAACGCCATTTTCTTTGCCAGCCATAGTGGAGCATCCATCCAATCCAGGTCCAATGTGCTTACTCATATTTAAATTGTATATATCTCGTGTAATAGACAATATTGCTTTTGCTATATTTTCAGCCAGTTTTTCAAGAGGTTTAAAGCCTAGAAATTCGTCACGTACATTGATAATCCTTATCAACGAAGTGAACACAAATCGAAAATTGTTCTGTCCCAGAACTAGTTTGCTAAAAGGGAGAAATATTCACAAATGTTTACATTCACAATCTGGTTACATATCAACTTTCCACAAATAAATATAAGTTCATTCTGAATCACATGTTATGTGTATTTGGCCTTTGCTCCGCTTGATTTCAAATGATCCAAAGGAACATCATTTCCAGGTTCTACTATGATTTTAAGCAAATCGGAAAAATTGCTGATATCTGCAGTGTTACCTCGAATAGCGATATGATGGGTGCCACAAAATATTAAGGTAGAAATTATAGGTACCAATTTTTTGTCTATTTTTTGGAATAAATAAGTGTTCAGCAACATGAAATTGTTCAGTTACACTAACACGCTTATTTAATATTATTCTTTATGCCATTCTGAATTTACATGGAGTTTTAGCACGTAAATGCATGTTTTTATATTTTTTAAATGGTTTTACGATAAATGAGCCAAATATACCTCTTTTGATAGAGGGTCTAAATAAGACACAATCTATAAAACGGTCTTTTCACTATTTTAGAATACGCCAGCCAGGAATTGTGCAGATCTAGCCATTCATGAAGAAAAGGCCTCTTTCCCTCTTCAACGTTTTTAAAATTGTAAGTAACTAGTACGGTTTCGTTAATAAGTCAAACTTTAATCCATCTTTAATATTGGTTCCAATTGTGTAATTTTCAATATCCAGGACATTCTCCTATTGGTAAGTCATATCAAAAGTAGCAACACTACTAAATTTAGTATAATTAACAGGATTGGCCTCGATAACACTTGAATTATCAACAACATTACTAGAAGTACCACTAAATGAGTTCGTAGTTTATTCAATCATAAGTAAATTACTGTTATCAATCCTAGGCCTTTTAATTATAAACTTATCCATATTTCAGTATTATTTTGTCAGATAATAATAATATTTTTACCCACCCCCGCTACTTCCTTTGGCTTCTCAAGCACGAAAGCAGTTACCTCGCTTCCCACGAATATTTGCAAACTTTTCTTTAGTTTTCAGCATCTCATCATACAATTAATAGTATGATGTATAGCAAATAAAAATCTATTATACATCTAAAGTCTTAAAACCTCCATTAAAAAAATACATACAATTCAGAGTTATTTTCAAACGTCTTACGATTTCTAGGATTGCGGTAACAGCATATGTATGGATTGGGGTATATACGAGCGACATTACAAGTGAAAGGGGGGGGCAAGGTGGGCATGTGCCTCCCCTACGTTTCCAGTCACAAAGAATCTCAAGATAAATAAATAGGCTTTTCATATATATATATATATATATATATATATATATTATATATATATATATATATATATTATATATATATATTACTCACTACTATATAATTATATATTCTCATAAGATAAAAATAGAAATATATTATATTTATATATAATTATAATATTACTATATATAGATATATATATATATATATATATATATTTATATATACATATAAATGGTAGGACGATTAATCGTCAACGGCAAAATTGGCATATTTTTTTTCAATCGTCATCGTCAATTTCTGCCAATTATTTTGCCGATTAATTGAGGAAATATTACACCCGAAACTTGAGAAAGATTTATGTTTCTGCAACATAATTTAAAAACCCTAAATTAAAGTAACATAGATTTTGTTATGTCTGTTCCATGTTCTCGCATAGTTAAATTTTTTTTAAACAATGACTTTGAAGATACCTTAAAATATATTAAAATTACATAAAATATTTAAGTTAAAATTTAAGGAGCATGAATGATTTTAATATTAAATAAATCAATATTGTTATTAATCAAGAGAAATTATTATTGATTATTATTATTATTATTATATTTATTATATATTATATTATTATTATTTATTAATATTATTTTATACTATTATTATTATATTGATTATTTATATATTATTAATATTATTATTATTATTATTATTATTATTATTATTATTATTATTATTATTATTACCACCTTCTCTCGCCGTAAGACTGGGCGTTTAAGGTGAAGGAAGAGCGAAGTTAATAAAATAGATAGAAGAATTTGAAAGTAATAGTAGTGATGAACAAAGCCTCTCTTCCGCCCCTCCCTTCTATACCTTTTAGTGAGAATCGTCAGAGGTCGAAAATCCCACCCTAGAGTTTTCATGGGACCGTGTGACGGACCCGTTAACATAGGCAGATGTCCTCCTCAATGGGGGTTCATCCCTTGTCCCAAGTGGGCCACAACCATACCCCCTCACAAAACCCCGCCATTCACTCCTATTATGCAACTGTCTTCTCGAATCTGTCAAACTAACATTTCTCTCCTCCACGCATTTCTTTACTGACTCAATCCACTTTTTCTTCGGTTTACCAGCCGGTCGATTCCCAGCACACTCACCACTATACATCCGCTTAACCAACCGACTATTATCCATCTTTACAAATGACCTAACCATCTCAACGTAACTTTATTTATTCTCTCATTTACCCCTTTCCTTACACCACACAACTCTCTAATACATATATTCCTTATCAATTCTTCTCACACCTAATAAACCTTAAGATTGTCCATCTGACACATTTCACTTTCTACTTCATCTCTTATTTCAGACCATAGTCTCACTACTTTACTTTAACACAGATAACAACATACCCTTCATGAAAGACAGTAGCACACTCAAGACTTAGTCCCTTTACATCCACCAACGATATAATTTCACCGGCCACCTTCCTGCCATTCACAACTTTCCTTCTACACTCTGCATCATCTTTTCCCTTTTCATCCAACATATATCCTAAATATTTAATCTCGGACTCTTGTTACAGCTGCTCATCATCTAACATAACTTCACACCGAGGACTGTCCTCACTCACAACCATAACCTTTTCTACGATTACTTTCAAACCCCTCCTCTTACACACCTTGCCAAATCTCTCTACCAATCCTCTCAAACTCTCTTCAGATTCGCCCACACAAAACCACAAATCATCCGCATACATTTAATAGGTAGTGCACCCTCCACTCTCTTCATTCTCCATCATTCTAACACCATCCCTTGCCACCCCACCTCTAATTCTTTCATAACCCCATCATATACAAATTGAATAGCCAAGGAGACATAACACATCCCTGCCTCACTCTGCTATTAATATTGAACTAATCACTTTCGACTCCATTTATTCTTACACACGCTTCACTCTCGTCATTCGTACTTTTGATTCCATTCAGAAGCTTACCACCAACACCTTATATCACTAACATCTGTCATAGAGCTTCCCTATTAATCCTATCATACGCTTGTTGCAAATCCATAAAACCTAAATACAATTTATATTTCTTTTCCCTTCATTTCTCAAATCATTTGTTTCAATGTAAAGATTTGATCCACACATCCTCTACCACTTCAAATAGCACATTTTTCTTCACCCATCAGTCCTTCAGTCACTCGAAGCACTCTTTGGACTAAAATACCAGCATATATCTTCCATACAACACTCAATAAACTAATTCCCCTATAATTCCTACAGTTACCCTTATCCCTCTTAACCTTATAAAGGGTACTATTACTGCTCTCCTCCAATCTCTCGGAACTATACCCTCCATAAACGCTTTGTTACACAACTTCCCATCCGATCAATCACCATTCTCGCTCCTGTTTCTTGATCATTTCACACTAATTTCATCCGTTTATAACCCTTGCCAATTTATCATTCTTTAAACTTCTCGCTCTACCCGTTACCTCCTCCGTATTAATGACCACATCCCCAAAATACTTATTCCTTCTTGCACCAACAAACCCACTCACATTCATTATCACCTCTTCATTGCTGCCAATGTTATGCAGATTTTCGAAGTGTTCCTTCCACACTCTCCTCAAATCCATTTCATCTGTTACGAAAGCTCCGCCCCTATATATTATTCTAAGCAGATTCCCATTATTCTCATTCTTAACCTTTTCCGCTCTTCCTTCCAAAAGGGCTTCCTATTCCCTTATAAGTCCCTATTCATTCTCCTTCCAAACTGTTTATTTACCCTTTTTTTTTCCTCCTACGAATGCGCCTTTTAGTATTCCTTTTATAATTCCATGCATCTTTCGTTTGAAACCACATCATTGGCTTTTAGTACATTCAACCATGCTTCTTTTTTTCTTTTATCCACTTGCATCACCTCTTCATTCCACCACTCACTCTTAACATTCTTACTTCCTACTTTAGTACATCCACATACTTCTTTTGCACTGCTAACAGCCGCTTCCTTTATTTGCTTATAGATTTCTTCAGTTTCAACTGATTTACTTGCGAGCGTACTTAAATACTTATCCTTATTACCTTGTTCACTTAACTTCTCACTCTTAATTCCACCCACTTCCTTAATATTTTTATTATTATTATATAGAAATTACAAACAAGGCCAAGATGTTAATGAAAAATAGGAAAACTTTCTATGTATTGATGCGGTCTTTAATGTATTTAAACATTTAAATAAGAATGAAGTGAACACAATTTAATTCCTCCTTATTATAAATGTTAAATTGATTAAAATAATAGAAATTTCTAAAATATACTTTTTCAATTAATCCTCATCGTCAAAATCGTCAAAAATTCTTAATCTTCCCATCACTAATATATACATCGTTTAAACGTGTGATCTTTAAAAAAAATTCTTGTGCAAAGTTTTTGTGAGATTGAAAATGTAGGGGGGGCCATGGCCCTACCTTGCCCCATATATATATATATATATATATATACTATATATATTATATATATAATATATATATATATATAATATATATTATATATCATATATTATATATATAATATATTATATATATACTTATATATATATAATAGCATATATTATATACGAATATATATATATATACTATATACATATATATATTATATATAATATATATATATACTATATATATATTATATAATATATATATAATATATATATTATATACTACTATATATATATATATATATATATATATATGTTGTTACCTATGATGTCGTTACTTATGTTGTTACCTGTGTTATTGTATGGATAGTGAGACTATGGTCTGAATAAGAAGTAATAGATCTAAAGTTCAATGTGTTCCAGATGGACAATTCTTAAGGGCATGCTACGGCTGTGAAGAATTTAATAAAAATGATGGAATGAACTTATTAGAGAGTTGTGTTGGTGTGAAAAGGGGTTAAACGAGAGAATATAAATGAAGTATATTGAGATGGGTTGGTCATGTGGAAAGATGAAGGATAGTCGGTTGGTAAAGCGGATGTATAGTGGTGAGTGTGTTGGGAACGGACCGGTGGAGACCGAAGAGAAAAGTGGATTGAGTCGCGGTGACGTAATGCCTGAAGGAGGAAATGTGAGTTTGGCAGAGGCGAGAATATAAGGTGCATGATAGAGAGAATGGCGGCGTTTTGTATGGGGGCATGGTTGTGCCCGCCTGGCCCAAGGTATGAACCCTTAAATTGACATTTACCATAGTGAGGGTTCGTCCCGGTCGGTTCATTGAAGCTCTAGGGTGGAAAATTTCTCGTCTTGACGAGTTTCACTAATTTAATGGTTACAGAGGGGGCGGTAAGGGCTGGGCTTTCTTCTCGATATTTGTCCATACTCTCCTTACTGCTTTTCTTTTCCGATGTTTGTAGCGCTCCTTACTCCCAATCTTGGGAAAAAGGTAGATAAAGAAAAGAAAGAAAGAAATATATATATTATATATATATATATATATATATATACTATATAAGTATATATAAGATATTATATATATATATATATATAATATAATATAATACTATATATATATATAACTATAAACGCCTCGTAGGGCTTAGGAGGCTGAGTCGCCGACTCTCACACGAGAGGACGCTGGTTCAAATCATCGCGAGCAGTTGGAGTTTTATTCTACCGTTGGGCGAGGAATAAAACTCGATCTGCGAACACGTTCTGGTGGAGGGAACGCTAGGTTTGGAATAGCGGCCTTATAAAGTTCGACTTCCTATTCCCCCCCGGTGTACCCTTCTGAAAAGGGAAAAAGACGTTAAAAGGTATTTTTAACTATATATATCATTAAATATATACTATATATATATTATAATATATATATTTATATATATATATATATATTATATATATATAATAATATATATATTATATACTATAATACATATTATACTAATAGTACTATATTATAGTTGCTCACTTTTTAAATCTTTTACACACATTCGGACAAAATCATCGACATCAAGAGAAAACTGCGTCACTTAAGACATTTAAATTGATGTATTGGCGCGATTTTACCTGTCCAGTATTTGGGTATAGGTCCCAGACAATCTCAGTTTCCACAGCTCTTCTTTTTATTAAAGCCAAATATAGGAAGACAGTTCAATGATAAACCAGAAAAAATAAAAACAAATTAGGTTGCTGTGAATTAGCTTTATCATTTAGGAAGAATTTCAAACTCTAAAACGGTAAAATCATTTATTACTGTTCAGTTTAAGTCCTACGATCTTATAAACCTCTAAGTTACCTCCGAATATAAAAAATATAAAATTCAAACATTGCACTAAAAATTATATATACACACTTAAATCATAATGCCTTTTTGCATTATAAAAAATAATAATATTTTAAGGGTTTAGAATAATAAACACTTGAAATATTGAAATAAAGTATAAAAATAAAATCAAACTATTAAAAGAGTCAAACTGGAAACATGTACAAGTTAACTGAAAAAAAAAAATAATAAAAATTGAAAAGTCTTTTTTAGAAATAATATTAATTTTCCTGCTCTCCATAAACATAAGAAAAAACAAAAACACTTGATACAATAAACGCATCCATTTAAAAATATTTAGGCCTTCATTTAAATATCTAGACTAAAAGCTTCAGTCTCCTAAGCCTACTACTGCCACCTATGCTACTTACCAAGATACAATATAAAGTATTACTTTAATTCTAAATACAGTAAATTTATAATAATTCATATTTTTAAAAAATTTCAGAATAGTTGTAACAATCAATGTTCATTTTAACACTTAATCTTTAATAAAGATTC
>JABUQX010047643.1:0-22500 GCA_015478945.1 Trachelipus rathkii | reverse complement strand
CCCAAATTGGAAGCAATGAAGTTGTAAAGCTCTAAGAAATTCGTTGGTAGTCATATTTATGCAAACTTTCAGATTAACTGCTCTACTCCACATACAAGTTATGCACAATACATACACCTTTTGGCATTCATCTTTATCTCTCACTTTAAAGGGACCAAAATAGTCTAGGAATATATAGTTAAATGGTATATTGGGAGGATTTACCCTAAATTCACGGTAGGGACTTTGATTGATTTTTATGGGTAGTTCATTAAACCGACGACATATGACGCATTTCCTAAGAACCTTTTTAACTGTTGAATAATAACTAGGAATCCAATACGTTTTTCTTAGTTCGGCTAAGAGGGTATATACTCCAGCATGGGAGGTGGTTTCATGATAATGCTGAATGATGAGTTTGGTTAATTTGCTTTTCTTTGAGAGCAACAAAGGAAACTTATAAAAGGAATTTTCTTTCATGCGATCTAGTTTACTGCGTATTCTTAATAATCCTTCTTGGTCTACATAAACATTCAACTGGCCTACTATATTAGGCATTTCCTTTTGGCTGCCATGATTATTAAAAAATTTAAAAATCTCGGGGTATTCCATCCCCTGGTCTAATCTTATAAGGTGTTTGATAGCTGCTTCATGATTATTTAAATGCACCTGTACTCTTCCATTGTCAAATGGGAGGGGATTTTTCTCCTTGAGTCGAATTTTTAATTTATTGATGAATGTAAATACATATTGATATTTTTTAATTAATTTGGAAAACTGAGAATACCTTTTCAAGTCTTCAGGATACTGATTTCCTCCCTCCTGGTCAATGCCTATACCACAGTTGATTTGGTTGATACTTGGGGTAGAGTTTGAGCTTAAGGCTGGGGCAGGGATGGTTACTCTTAAAACTTCGAGGTTAGAATCAAACTTTCCTGACTTTAGGAAGTCTGGTCCTGTGAAATAATTGGACTTCTTTAACTGTTTTGGGGATAAACAGCGCGAGATGCAATCAGCGGGATTTTCAAACCCTGCTACAAATGAATAAGTTATGGACTTCCTTTCGCAGAGTTGGGCAATTCTATGCAGCCTATTTTGAACAAAGACTGAACGTTTTTGTAACTTTTCTCTTTTACATAAGTAAGAATCTAGCCAAGATAGTACTACTATGCTGTCTGAATAAACATGAAGTGAATCCACACGGATAGGATTTATGCAATGATTCCCACAGAGCTCACTATATAGGTCCAGAATACATTCCGTAGCTAGGGTAACACTCAACAACTCTAAAGTAGGAATGGATTTAGACTTCAATTGCGCATTCACTAAACGGTTTTTAGCAGAAATAAAACTAACTTTGTTGTCAGTCATACTTTGGATAAAGTTGACAGCCCCAAATATATCTTTACTGCTATCCGCGAATGTGATGAGTCGATATGTATCCTCTCTTTTGCCCACAAAGCGTTCTATTTCAGAAACTGGGGATGCATTGGCCTGCTTTACGATGTTCTTCCATTCTCGTATGTTATCTTCTGTTAAAGGCTGGTCCCAATCCAATTTTTTATTGCATTGCAAAGTATGAAGGAATAGTCGACTACGGTTAAGAAGGGGTCCATTGAAGGAAAACAAGTCGAACTGACTAGCTATAGAACTTAAGATCTTTCTCTTAGAATCGGCATTTAAGTCAAGTTGTATTGGTTTGGTACAAATAATATCCCTCTGGGTGTCCCATTGCAATCCTAACAACTTAACGATAGGAGTAGGTGTTTCTAAACCATTTTTGGTAATCAACTCAGTTACTTTGGGAGAATTAGAAATGAATTGTTGTAACCCAAACCCATAAGGTTGAAAGATTGAAGGAAGTGAGTTATAACCCCACAATACATCTTTTTCTGTATTATATGACAGAGCACAATTATCCATATATGAAAGTTGATAAATAATGCTTTTCAGATCCTGTACATCACTTTCATCATTCTCTGCATCCCGGATTAACATATAATATAGAGCTAGCATTAACAATGTAGGGGCACAACGAATACCAAAACACAGCCTAATATTTCGGTATCCTACAATGGAGAAATCTCCCTTTAACGGATTTCTAAACCAAAGAAATAGTAATCTGTTTTGATCTACCTCACTTAAGCCTATAGAATTAAATGCTTTCTTTAAGTCGAAGGCTAATAAAAACTTATTAAATCTCAACTGAATGAGGGAACTGGCAAGTTTGGGGTTAAGGTTAGGTCCAGAAAGGATGGCTTGATTATGTGATATAGTGACTTTATTGAACTCTCTTTCACAAAGATTAGAGAGAAAAACAACCCTACATTTAGTAGTTTCCCTATCCAACTTAAAAACACCCATATGTGGAAGGAAACTGGCTTCTGGATGCTCCCTCAGAAAGTATTCAATGTCATCTATTCTCTCTATTATACCCTCCCTTTCCTGATCTCTAAACGCCTGCTCCATGAGGTTCAAATGATCAGGTTTTCTTTTTAGTTTTTTCAGGTTAGAGTATAGGATCCTTTCCGCTAAATTTTTATTTTTTCCTAACAAATGTGAGGTTTGACTGTCCCAAAACAAAGGCATAATCAGTCTTCCAGTACTATCCCTCTTCAAATTTTGAAAAGTGAATTGGATTAAAGCATCATTTATTTCCGATGAATCCTCCTTGTACTCATTCACATCCAAGGATGTATATTTGATACATTGATTCTCTAACTCTTCACTAGTAGCCTTTAATAATTCTTCCTCGTTTATTTCTCCATCATCGTCTAAAACTTGGAAACTTAAATTACACTCTATTCTCTCTTCATATAATTCATCTCCTAGATGAGTATGATGATTTGTTTCTACATAGGTAATGGCCTTGCACACCTTGGAGTATAAGTGGGGAACATCGGTGAGTGCTGACTCGCTTTCTGTGTTACAAGGAAGATATATTAAATCTTTAAGTATTTGAATACAATCACCCTTCAATATGATTCCTATGGGAGTCTTGGCATACAAAGACTGTTTACCAAACAAAACATCGGTTTCAGGCATACAGAATATGGATTGGGTGCCTAGGATCAATTCTATATCCTTAATTTCCATGTTCCCATTAACCAGTCTTTTATCAGCCAGGTCATAACCCTTATCTATAAAGGTTTCTACAATCATAGGGAGATTTGGTAGATCCAAGGTGATGGAAAGGGAAGGTATGCACAAGGCTTCAATAGTATAATTTCTATTCCCTAATATCAATGGGATTTCGACCAATTTTGAGAGATAACTTTGTTTCTGATTGATCCCATTAATAGTTAGGCTAATTTTTTCTTTAATAATTTTAAAACCAAATTTCTCTGCAGTTTTAAATGACACCAAATTACTCTGACACTCTCCAACCTTTAGAATCCTCAACTCTTTTCCATTAGCATGAGCTGTAAATGTGGGGAGAATGGTTTTGATATGCATGTAGGCCTGAAGAGCTGACTCTTCTATAGTCACCAAGCTGCTGGTAGTGCTGATTGGATTTCCACCATTGCCTTCACTTGGATTTGACCTTTGACTTTGGCTACTGTTGTTATGACTACTACCGCTATTAATTTTGTTTCTGATTGGACGGTTTCTATTATCCAAGCCATTCTCAGAGTTGTTTTGGTGACATAGATAGGAAAAATGATATTGATTGCATTTTCTACATGCACTTCTGAACCTAAATCTACATTCAGAGGTAGGGTGTTCATTTGCCGTCGATTTATGTACAGATAATTAAATTTATTAATTCTTTACAATTAGAGATGCGTCGCATCGCAGGCAAGTATAGCTACACTTATAAATCAGATACAGCGAAAGCATCCTTTTAGCGCATATATCATATAACGCCAAAGAAGTGCCATTTAAGGTTAGGCGAATATGTTTGCCAGCCCCCATAGCGCAGGAAGCTTACCTTTTGGTTCATGTTTAGACATTTCTTGCAGGTTTACCTTTAAGACCTCATTTACAATACCTTATCCGCTAGCCATCCTAGAAACATGATTCGCATCAGCCACATTTAATTCAGTCAAGGTTTGGTCTAGCGAATTCATTTTGTAATGCCCTTATTAATATATTTTGCGAACTTATTCGCTTTAAACCTCTCCAAGAAAATTTGTAAATAAACTCCATCCACACTTTAAATCTAGTTTTTTGAGTTTTATAGCATGAGGCGTTTCTCATTTAACACCGAATGTCTATCGAATAGCCGGATCAAATTGAATATGTGGTAGAGTTCTAGATAACCTTTGCATTAGCTTATGTCCTTTGATTTCAGTGTGAAGCCAAAGCATTCATGAGGAGGGATTTATATATATTTTTTTATAACTCTCTCTCATCGCGTTCTATATGATATACTATTAATCTGCAGGCCTGCTTCCGGAAACCTGCTTTGCTCTCAAATTAGCAAGTAGCTTATCATAATCGAATTAGGGCGTGTATATACTAAGCTAGTGCTAGTTTCTAATTTGAGCAAATTCAAGACATGCCATGCGCAGGTCGTCACCCTACTCGCTGTCTGAAGCGTTGGCCAAAGCCCGCGCGCGCGTGCTCTACTTAATTGCCCCGAGAGATCCTACTCTCATTTCTACTTGGTTAGGCAATTAGTGATTCTTAGGTTAGAACGGTCATTGCTCGATGGTAGTGCGGCGTATTTGCTACTAAGCCCATTCGGCATAATGCCATTTCCGTTACATTTACTTTTATACTCATCACGATGAGTTGTATTCCTTGCTCATAATGATCTGCATTTCGAAGCCCTTACGCGCAATTAGATTTTGAATTTGGCTGTAATTAGGAGTCTAATAACTTCATTTAATACTTCTACAAGAGAATTATATTTCTTATTCTACTGTATAGCAGCGCCGGGAAGATTTTGCTTTGATTTTATTAAGAATTCGCCGTCGTGTGACTGATTATTCGTACATGCTTTCTTCTTTTTCAGTATTATTATGTCTCATCCAGCCAGTGGCCCGTGAATTGGAGTCGAAAATAATATAAGTCGCTAACTTACTATAAAAAGTAATAGTATTCCGTAGCTTTTTTTTTTCTATTCTATTATATTTGATTTATTTATTATAATATATTCCTTTTTTATTTTTATGGCAAATGCCAATTTTCTTAAGAGGTAAATAAAGAACTATTTATTATTATTATTTAATATTCGTGAATAATACCAAAGACTGTTGACAAAAATATTTTATTTTATGTTATTTATATTTATTTATTTTATTTTTATTTTATAATTAGCAAAACTTTTAAAAAATAAATTTAGAATTCTGCAAAATGTTATTAAAATATAATTTCATTACACGATCTAATAAATATTTATTTAATTTATTTTTTTGCAATTACAAAATCTTCATATGAACTTGGTGATACATCTTATACGAACAGCTTATAAAAAAATATGTCATTCAACGCATGCAGCCAAACAATATTAAGCTTTGTGCCGTATGGGAATTTTCGCAAGGTTATATACTATAGACTAATATTTTCTTCGCTTTCTTTCTTTGAGGGAGATGGATTTTACAATGCCTTTGCCTTGAAGATTTTAAACTTTAATCCAGAATTTCCAATTTGGAGGAATTTAGACCATGATGAGTTCGCATAAATCTATAACTTATATAAAATTCGCCCCAAAAATATTTGTTGAAATTTTTTTTGTACATATACTCGCAGCAATCAATATCTCTATCAACCCCAGCATCCATGTTACTGCTACTTATTTAGCGCCCTAGCCCCAGGATCTCGCAAGCCGTCGCCACTGGACACCGCCCTTTATCTGAGCGTTCTTATAGCCACCAAAATTGTCTTATCTTATGATCTATATAAAATTACCATCCCTCAACTAAGTAATATATATTAGCAAGGAAGAAAAAAATTGAAAAATAGATTCCCTAATGAAAACTGTAAATGAAAAAATAGAGAACTTTGAATTTATTTTAATTAATACATGATAAATAATTAATAATAATAATAATAATAATAATCAATATAATAAATTCAATAATAAATAACTAATATATAATACTGGGATCAATCCATTACAATCGCAATCTGGGACGCTGATGATTGGATGTGTATTCTTCAGTCTGCCTAACGCGGTATCGCTCGTTTAAGCCATATTCTTATGAACCTCACATTTCAGTTTCCCTGGCGAAAATGAAAATTTATGAGATATATCCACTTGCGCCTTGTGATACATATATTATTCTTGGCGATAGAATTACAAGCATTCCTGATATAGCATAAAAAAAAAGCGGCCGCGCCTTCTAACTTTCAATGTTCGGATGCATAGCACTATGGCCAATCATCCAAGTCGGCATCCCTTTAACTCTACATAATTACCCTTCAGCTCTACTATTTCACCGTTCAATCTTACCTTTTATCTATACTGGGACAAATATATATGCGAGAAATTGAATTTTTCCCAGCCAATACGTTATGGGGTTAGCCTATAGTTCATAAAGTGGGTTGCAAAGTTCTATTAGTTTAGACAATGAAGCCTATCCAAGTGGGACCCCCCTTTCTAACTACACAAATTACCCTTCAGCCTACCTTTCAATACTTAGTCAATTTTATTTCGCCATTGAAACTTAAATGAATTACTAATAATGTAGCTTCTATACTAAGAGCATGAAACCATGCAAGCTTAAGGTAGCATATTATTTATAAGCCAACTCTAATGAAGTAGAAGTAAATATATTTTTTAGTTTCATCTTAACTATTACATTGGTTATTTTAAAAGGCAAAAGGATCTGAGCAGGCTGTAGCTGGATTATAAGCTTTTGCAAATACAGTAAGTAAATCCATATAATCTTAATACTAGCCCTTTCTTACTTTCTCTTAGTTTTAAAGATCGCAAATTGAGCACTGAAGTTAAATTAGTTTGGCCTAATAGCTATTTTCGGCCTGTGTTACTGTAACTTCTCATACAAGGATCTAGGGGTAGGATAGGATCGCCGCGGAAATTTAACAATTTAGCCTGTGCAAGATGTGCATCATACTAAATGCGAATTTCACTATCAAAATTTGATAAAGTATTTTGCATTTTATTATGATAAATTATTTAGGAACCGGCCTAATTTTTTTTCTTCGCCTTTCGCCTGTTTTACTTCGTAACTTCGAAAAATAAATATGAAGAACATTGCCTTCTCCTCGTGGGCAGGATTTTTTCTGTGGGGGTCATAAGTTGCCCACTTTTTGCTGGAGAATTTTTTTTCTACTTCATTTCTAGCTGAAGCCTTGCTTTGATTTAGTTCTTTTGGCAAGGGACTGCGCATGGATGCACACGACCAACTACACTATAGTATCAGCGCGCCTAGAGCGATTTAATTTCCGTCACCATTTCTCGAGTTTAATTCATTGCTTATAATCTTAATCTTATAAGGCTTAAAATTTTTAGTCTAAAACTATAAATTAAGCTAAATATTTTTTTTTTTAATATATTTAGAGACTTACTCTTACTCCGTACTTTTACGTAGAGTTGGCTTATATAAATCTTTAGAATAGCATTATTTTCACTATTTGCAGAATGCAATTATAACATGATATGTTAAGGCTTCGAAAAAATAGAAAACTACACAGTTTTTCTCCTTACATATTATCATAATAATAGTATAGTATATTATATATATATATATATATATATATATATATACTATATATATATTATATATATATAGTTCATAAATATATATAGTTATATAGAATATATATAATATATATATATACTATAATATTATATATCATATATATATATATATATATAATTATATATATATATATATTTGCGACGTTTTACACAGAACTGATTTAGATATTGCCTATATATTTAATAGTATTAATATAATATATATATATATATAATATATAATATATATATAATATGATATATATATATAATATATATATATATAATATATTAATATATACCGATGCTGATTAACGATTCAGCATTAAGCATCGACTCTGCAGCAGTACTATAACAAGTCGCCATGGACCTTTCATGGCATACTACTACTAAAGGTCTAGAACGAAATAGCACGAAATATGGGCCCCGCTGCGACAGGTGTCAACAAATACTCAGAAAGGGGTAGCTAGAATATGAATACCGTGAGGACCTTTAAATTTGAGCAATGGGACTGCCTGCTAAGCTAGAACTTAACACCCAGCACTTTCCTACTCACCAAGACATCTTTACCTTTCAGCCCAATATCGGCCAGACATTATGTTTGACTTGCCTTCATAAAATTAATACACCTCTCCCAGCTTCTGCCGGCCTGTGTAGATAGCGCCATCAATTTACAGTATTGAGAGGATCAAGGCTATTCACGTGCCCTGGATATTTTAGATAGAGCGCATAAGCAGCAGTCAGCCTTACACTACATAGCTTTTTAATTTGAGCACCAAATCTTTTTTTGAATAGGTAATATGTTGGATGGGATCTCTGTCCTTTCGAGACGACATTGCTAGTATAGAGGAGTGGAAGTTATCTTGATGATTTTCGTAAATATTCATTCAATTTTTCAAATAATATTTATAAATAAATTTTTGTTGCATAAATTACTATTTAGTATTTAATATTAAATCTTTTTGTGCAGTTCGCCCCCATCATTAATTAGCGAAGAGTTAACCATCACATGCAACGTGCGCTGCATCTTGCGATAGCGGTCAGTTATTGATAGGCTCTGAATAAGTGCGGATGCAGGAGGCGCTAGGCCGGACTTACGTTTTCTTCGAGGTGCGGTCAGGTGCTGCACCTATGCGCCGACCATACACTAACCCTAACTTATGATGCGGTGATGTGCCACCCTGCTTCGCATTATATACGTATATATAATATATATATATATCATAACTTATAATATTTATACTAATATTATCATATATATATATATATTATTATATAATATATATATACTATATATATATATAATATAGATATATATAGTATATATAATATATATATATATTATATATAAATACGCGCCGCGCTTGTCCTAAATATACTGGTAGTTGCATTTACATTTACTCAACACAACACACACAATTATATATTATCACATCATAATATAGTATATATTATATATATTATATATATTATATTATATATTATAATTATACTATATAATACTATATATAGTATATATATATATATATATATATATATATATAGTTATATATAATTATATATATAATATATATATAATATATATATATATATATATGGTTTAAATTTTACAGATCGGCGGGACATTGAATCTCTTCTAATGATCTGGTAGAATTAGCATTATCTGTTCGTTAATCATTAAGCGGCGATTTTGTACACTTTGCATTCACAATCGACAGACATATGATCCCAAGCCAAGTTTCAGGCACTGGAGCGGTAATAATGGCTACGCGATGTGTTCACATAAACTTTTATTGGTAAATGCTAATGACATTGTACTGAAAACCTTGATTTAAAACAATACTATATTTTACAATTTCTAATAATCTAATAAATAGCAAATAAAATAATAAACATATAAAAGACACGATAAAACATTTTACTCTTACAAAAATGCCACTTGTTAGCATATATATATACATATATATATATATATGGATTTCAACTTATGATCATAAATGGTAAATACCTTGATTATATAGCCTCTATTAGCCTTCGCTAAACTTGTTTTCAAACACTTTGACGTTTGATCGTTGTTCTTAATCTTCTTTAACTATTTATTTCTGCAGCAAAAGGCTTCAACGCTGCGAAAAATGCACTTTATTTTCCTCTTTGAATATTAAACTTTCCTACTCTTGAAACCTACGTCTTCCTTCTTATGCAATTATTTTTGTTGCCCAAGCTGATGAAACATCACTCTTTCACGCTCATGCGCATTTCGTTGTTTACTACTTCTTTGTTGATGTTAGGCTGCAACGTTTTCATTGACCCAGATAACTCTCTAATGTTAAATAAACATTAACATTTCTCCCGCTTCTGAGTGCATTAATTTTATTTAACCCTTTCAATTTAAACAAAAAAATTTATCAATAAAAAGAGTCAGAAGAAATTCTTTTTACTTTTACTTAAACTAAATATCAAATCAAATTTCAATCTCTTTCGTGAATGCATATTTAAAAACACTATATTAAATCCTATATACAACTTTTTCTGGGTTGTAATAATATTAAATTGTTATTATTATTCTTTCTTTCATTTTCTGAAAAACACAAATGTAGAGCAATTTCCTTCATATTATATTAAAAAAACACAGCTCGTTATTTTTAAAATTAATTTACTTTAATAGTTATACAAGTATGAAATGTACTCTTTTTTTTCTTGTCTTCTTATTTAGAACTTTAGGTTCACATAAGTTTTTATAACTTCTTAAAATATTATTCTTTCTTTGCTTTTAATACTGTTTTGTCTTTTTGTTTTTAAAAACTAACTTAGCGTTTTGTCTATACTATTGTTTTTTCTCCTTTATATGCATTTTTGAACTAAATCTATATGCCGTTTCTTTAAACCTTTATTTTTATCATCTTCAAACTCATTTTCATTTTTAGGAGCTTTGAACTTTGGAAGAGACTTAATTACTTTAGTTTTAACTTTAGAAGCTTTTGTTTCTTGACAAGGCCTTGGATTACTTTTAAAATTCGCTTTAATATGCCTAGATAAGCATTGCGCGTCATTTGACTTGGATGTTTTAGAAGCCATTTAAAACATTCTCCATTAGTAAAATTTTCACAAATGTATCACGGTCAGTACTTATACAAATCTGCCTCTTTTGTACTTATTCACTCTATTTTTCTTTATTAGAATTTGTACTACTAAGTTACGCCAAATGCAACATGTATTGTTAGAGTTTCTATTCCCTTTTTCTAATATTTCTAATTGTATGGCATCTAAACATGATATTTTTCCACTTTTATGCTATTTAAAACGTTTGCTATTTCATCATTATTTCCTCTCCTACCTCTCCTTTCCAGTATTCAATGATAGTTGATTTCGCATTGGTACTTACATTATACTCTTAGCTTCATAGCTCATGATAGTAATAAAAATTATACAATTATAATTATTAGATTTAAGATAAATTTATTGTTTCTTTCCACTGAAAGTTAGAAATTTCAACTAAAAACAAATGTTACTCTTTTAATAGAATTCATAAACAGTTGATTTTTCATATATGCTTGAACAGAAGTTTTTTGACTCTTAAGATGTTTTAGTAATTTGGAAAAGTTAATAATATATGTTGCCTTGTTACAGTATTCACTGATATTTTCTATCGCATATATGCTTTACCGCTTTACCGTAGTTTTACTGGTCCAGACTTAAGTGATTTTAGAAGTTAGGAGGAGTTATCTGCCAAAGCTTAACGACTCTGTAATATGCTATTATTTTACTAAATTAATAAAAATATTCGCACATCATAATAGTCTTATATTCCTAGTTTTTCCGCACAACTTAATTTAACATGAAAAACTAAATATATTTCATACATCTATAAAAAAAAATCCTTATTTCAAAGTTAAATTAAAATATAAAAATATTTTTTTTTTTAATGTTATGTAACACAATTTTATTATATAGTTCTCTTTTAAAAGCTTTAATTGTAGTTTTCTTTCAAATAAAAAAGAAAACGATTTTAGAGGTACTTACTACTTTTTGTTTTTCATATTTTTAAATTAATCATGCTAATATTGTAGTATAAACAGCAAAAATTAGACATTATTTTTTTAAACAATAATTTCAACTTTGAACGTACTAAAGATTTCTTTATTATATTGTTGATTTCATTGAAAAACATCTTCATTTATTTAATTTCAAATTTAAAATTTTAAATGTTTCAGTTAGTATATTAATCTATAAAAAAAGATTTTTTTTATTATTTTTATTTGCCAAACAATATATATCTTTCTATTGCCCTATTAGACTTTTATACAAACAATCTTTAAAAAACTGTCGGATGCATTGCAATATAGCGACATATTTCAATCTCTATATTTACTTTTAAGTATCGCCGTAAACCTTGTGCTTTTTGCAAAGCAAAAATGTGGCAACCTTTGTTGGGTCCTCTCATTTAAATTCTATTTTGACCCTAAAAATATTATTACCTATTATTTTTTATTCACAACTTATAAAGGCAAAATATATAAAAATAATGATAAATTAAACGCGCACATATTTATTATGTATATTCTCATAAGTTTTCAATTATTTTTATAAAGATACCTTGTAAACTTTTTTCATCCTTAATTAAGTTTCTGAATTTGTTTGTGCACGTCATTTGCGTCATTATGATCGCGTATGCATTTGCCCATTCCTTCAATCGCGCACTATTCTAACTTCATTTACCTTAATTTATTATTTAACTTTTATTTATTGCCTCTATCGCATAAACTCTCATAACCTCTCTCAATTAAACATTTTATATTTATAATAACACTGTTTAAGTTTATTTTCACTTAGAATAGAGATATTATGTGGCCCAATTAATTATTATATTGCAATTACTTTTATAAGGAATTGTGTAAAAAGCGACACTTGGCAATTTAGCAGCGTTCGATGGCACCCCACAAGCATTTTCTTTATTATTAATTTTATTTAACTTTTTAAATAGAACTTTAAATAACTGTTGAATCTCACTTTTAACTTTACTACTTAAACACATATTTAAAAATGCACTGCCAATTCCTTCTCTCTTTTTTTTCTTATATCTTGAATGCTTTCTTCAAACAGTGAAATAGAGGGAGGCGAGTGAGCACTGCTCCCAAACTGTACAGCGCCATTCCTTTTGCATTATGCCGCTTTGAAGCATTTCCCATCTTATCTTCGGCTCGCCAGCAGACATTTTTGGCTTGCAGACAACTTTCTTGCTCATTTTTCTTAAATTGTTACTATTGTCAGGATTTTCCAATACTCTTATATTTCGTTCCAATTATTCCTTCTAATCATAGGACTGTGTTTAAAATTCCCTCAATTCAAGGAACTTCCGTGCTTGGCATTACTTAGCATCGCGGCGACATTTGAATACTATCTAATGAATTGAGCAATGTAGATATCTGTCGTAATCATATAAGCCTGGACCCGGATTCCTGTACATCTTTTGCATCACAATTCCGCACTAGACATTGATCTCCAGCAAGTTTTCAGGCCATGATGGGTATATAATGCGTACGGATGTGTTCACATTCATACTTTTTATTGCTGTTACATGCTTACATGCACATCGTCCTGAAAAACCTTGATTTTAAAACAATACTATATTATACAATTCTCAAATTCTACAATATAAATTAGTATAATGGAGAATTGTATATGAAAGACACTGTATAAAATGATTTTTACTCTTTACAATAAATATTTAAATTATTTATATTTTCACATTACTTGTATTATAGCATTCCAACATTGAGTATAAATGGTAAATTACCTTGATTATTACAGCCTCTAATAGCCCTTCGGCAAACTTGTTGTCTGAAGTGTTCCTCTCTCTCTCTCTCTCTCTCATTACATAATGTAGCTTATTAACTTTGAATATTAAATTTCCTCTCTTGAAACTACATCTTCCTTCTATGAATATTTTGCTGCAAGTCGCGAAAGATCACTCCCTTTCACGCATGCGCAATTTGTTGTTACTACTTTGCTGGCAACGTTTCATTGCAGGCTACTTACTAATTTTAATCATAAACATTAAACAATATATATAATATATATCTACTATATATAGTATATATCTATATAGTATTATATAGTATATATAGGTATATATATTAGTATATATAATATATATATAATATGTATACTATATTATAATAATATTAGTAATACTATATATATATATATAATAGATATATATAATTATTATATATAATATATATATATTATATATATATATATAATTATTATATATATACACGGTTGGCAAAATAAGCTCCACTTTTTTTTTGAAAAGCCCAGTGGGCCGGGCGTTTTCGCAGTTTTCATCTAAACTTCCGAAAAAATACCAGCGTCTGGCGCAAATTGTTTTTCATTTTCGCTTTCCTTGTTCAGCAATAAACCGCAATTTCATATTATATTTAATTGTTTGTTTTCAATTTTGTTAAGTTATTATAAGCTTTGCATACTATAACATTAATGCCATTATAGACTCTTGGATCCAGTAAGCAAAACTAAGGAACATGAATACCCGACTAGGTTACTATCAATCTGAATGGCACCACCAAAGATAAAATGTAATATATTGAACACAAAAAAGCATTAGCAATCAAATTGAAAGAATAAAAGCTCATATGAAAAAATGTTGCAAGCGCCTTTGTCATATTTCTGCCAAATCTATGTGAATCAAGTGCTAATACAACTGTTGCATAAGTAGGTTGATCGTTACAGATGGAGGAGAAAGGGCCCGCACTCATTCTAATTGATTTGCATTGCCTGCAGACACTTCACATGAAACATAGCCGCTTATCACTGTATCTGCACACATCAAAACACAAAGCAATGTTGTCGAAACTAGACCAATTAAAAATAACAACCTGCCAAATTCATCCATAAGGCATAAAAAAATCCGTTTTTATATGAGAAAAACGACCTCTCATTTTTTATGTGTGATGAATTGAAGTACTTTGTTGAAATGATACAACCTTAGACTAAGACCTGTTTACTCCTCACCATCTCGAAGAATACTAGCAGCCATCTTGGACACTGGTTTCTCGATTATATAATTTATACCGGGTATCTATATATATTATATATATATAGATTATAGTATATTACTATATATATATAGTAATGATATATAATACAATATATATACTACTTATAATAATATACGTAAGTATTATATAATATATATAAATATATATATAATATACTATATATATATATACTATCATTATATATTATTATTGTTAATATATCATATATATATATTCATAACTATATATATTATATATTGCATTTGATACTATGATTCAAGACTCTGCGAGAGCGTTAGGTTGAGGGCTCCCTTAAATACAGGTAAGAAAGCAGAAAAAATGAGAAGAGAAAAAGAACAAGCCGAAATGGATTATCGCGAAGAGAGCTGAAATGACATCTTGAGAAGGTTGTAACTGAGTTAATTACCTGATTGCTTTTACATGGTAATAACGTCTTGGAGAACGCTTGAGGAGTACATGAACGGAAATTATTTGCATGTCTTCCAAGCACTTAAATATTATTTTCTGAAAAATATTTTAACTAAATCAATATTTTAATTCAAAATATAAAAATAATATAATCCTGCATTTCTCGAAGTGAGCCGGCAAAAAGTCTCTATGAATTATGCAACCTTTTGAGCAATTTTGCGATTATGGATTAATGCCTTTTCAACACATCATATATAAGATCAACTCAAATATGCATTTAGGATAGCGATGTATAATCTGTGTCGTAGATCGCCTCTCCAGCCAATCTGCTTCGTAGTTTTCCTTGGCTCAATAAGATCGAGGCGCTGCTTAACAGTTAACATCAGAAAAAGTAGGAAGAACCATCGATGGGTAAAAAAATCAGAGTTTAAGGACCACAATAATAAAGGTAATCATTAATATTAATAATATAATATAATAAAATAATAATAAGTAATATAATAATAATATATATTAATAAGTAATATATAATAAATAATAATAATATAATTAATAATATAATATAATTATAATATAATAATAATAATTAATAATAATAAAAAAAATATCAGCAACGAATTGAAATAACAGTCCGCAGTATGATAGGCATGTGGTTTGCTATGTATATTAATGCCGTAACTTCCTACTAAGTCTGAAGTGAGATATGATTCAATATTGTATTTGAGTATGTGATATGTGTTTTATAATTGACTTACCTCAGTTGCTCTTACTGTATATTAATTCGTCCTTGACAGTATTTCCTTAATTGCGCTGCTGCGCATCCGTACTCAGTCTCGTCATCTCATCTTACTCATATCTTCCTCTGCCATCATACGTGTATCGTCTCCATGCAATACTACTACTTCATATCTACCATCCTCTTTGATTTCTTATGGTAAGTAATGAATCATAATAGTGGCTGTTTAATTGCATTATCCTTATAGTATTGACATAATGATCAGTATGGCCGAGTGATTGTAATGATAGTAATGAGTAATTATACATATATATGATAACCAAATATTATACAATAAATGGTAATAATGATATTATAAGTGATTACGCTAGTGATTACGTATATGACAGTGATTAATAATAGTAACGGTAGTAATGATAGTATATGCTCAATAGTAATATCTAATAATATTTCTAGTATATAATATATATAACTTATTTATGTGTATATTTTGAAGTGTTCTTTTTTGTATTTATATTATTTATTACATAAGCGCCCGATAGCTCAGTGTGATGTGAGGAGCACGTGCGCCTCACCCCGCGAGGGTCGCAGCTGTTCTGCAAACTGGCTCGGTGTGTCGAGAATGTGCAGCTGTGGTCCTCTCCTGGCTTGGAGACTGCCGATCGTTATATAAAGATCTTCTAGCCATCGGACTCAGTGAATTTAAAATAATGAGTGAATTATCACACTCACTTACTCCATTGATATTGAGGCTACTGCCTAAGTGAATGTTGCAAGGAGATAATAATAACTAGATCTATGCATTCTAAATTTGTATTATAGTCTACTGTATAAAAATAAATAAAAAAACTAATTACAATAATTAATCATAATAATAATAATAATATTAAGAGAAGAAGAGGGTAAGAAGAAGTAGAAGAAGAAGGGGGAAAATGGTGATCCAAAAAGGTTCAAAAGTTTAAAAACAGTTCTAGTTTTTGGGCATGATATTACGGTTTGTATAGTTCTTCAAATATATGTATCATTTGTATCATGTTATGTGTTGTTGTTATTAGTATTGTTAACTCATATTTATGTATATATATATATTTATATTGACTATAAGTATTGATTGTGTTATCATTTGCTGCCTGTTTATTTACAGTATTGTTTTGTACTGATAATTAGTTATGTTAGTATTTGATGTTGTACCTATATCTATAATTATATATATAATATTACTGTTAGTATTATTATTAGTTGTTATTAGTTGTTATTGTTGTTGTTTATTGTTAAATTGCACTTTTATATATATATATCTCCTTTCTAACTAAATAGAAGTAACATGCAGGCGGTTATAAGATTTATTTTTGCATCTGATAGTAAATAAAGGTTCTAGCTTGTGGGATATATTACTATTTCTAATATTTTTTTTCATTTTGTTTGGCTATTTGTCTCTTGTTACAATATGTAAAGAATAGAAAATTTTAGAGAGAGATAGTCTGATAAAAAAAAATAGTTTGAAATTACGCCAAGTGATAGAGCAGCAAGAAAATAGTGGAGTTGTGTAAAATCAAGTGGAATAAAAAGAATTTTTTATTGCAAAAAATATTTGGAAAAAGATATAAGGAGTATATATATATGGTATATAGTAATATTCGAAATAACAATATAAAAGAGTACCAGAGTTCCTAAAAACCATTCGTACCCTTTTGTGCATTTAAAACCATATAATAATAATATAATTAATAATAATAATAATAAATATTAATAATAATAATAATAATTAATATTTAATATTAAATAATAATATAATAATAATTAAATTAATAATATATAATAATAATAATTATATATACTATTAATATATAATATATATATATATTATTAAATATATATACAATATATATATATTATATATATTATATATATATAATATTATATTATAATTATCAATATATTAATATTATATATATATATATATATTATATATATATATCTTATATATATAAGTTTATATCTATTTAATTTCTTAAAGTAAAAAGTAATTAATTTAATATTTTATATTTATTATTGAAAATTAATTTAATATATATATATATTATATTATTATATATATATATTGATAGTATATGATACTAAGATAAAATCTATAAAAAATAACGAAAAAAAATATTATGCGCAGTTGATGAGAAATTTTTAGAACCAATATAATAATATAATAAAATTATCAATTAAAATAAATTAATAAATAATATTTAATAATAAATTAATTAATATTATATAAATAAAGTAAAATGAATAAGAATTAAGCCATTAAAAATAGCCAAGTGTAACTATTTTATGATATACGACTAAGAGTTGAAAAATAGTCACTTTTGTGTGCACAAAATAAGTCGAAAATAAAAAGATGTTCTTCCCAAATATTTAGTTACATTTTTGTTATTTAATAAAGGGCCGGATCTAATCAGTGCCTTATTTTGGTTATTTTGATATTTGGTTTTTTGGATAAAAATACCCAAGTGTTGGGCCCATTATCAATAGATGGGGTTGTTTTTCTAGTAGATGGTCTGTGCCGTTTGATTTTTGAACCGTTTCCCGGGTGGGGGGCTCCTTTTTCAGGTTCGGGCCCACTCATTGCCAACCCTGATATATATATATATATATATATAATATAGGAAATCTGTTTATATATATATGTATTGTTGTTTGTTATATAGTATGTTTGATTGATTGTATGTATTGTTTAGTTGTGTTTGTTGTTAGTTATTAGCTATTATTATATATTAGTTGTTATATATATGTAAAGCTTAGATGACGGATCCTTTGAGGCTGGGGTTGCTGTTTGGGTCGATTTACTGGTGCCCAATAACTCTAGAGCTTTAATTGGTTTCTGATGTAAGAAGATTTATGTTTTGTGATTGGCAGTTGGCTTGTAAATGTGACTTTGTCTATGTTTAGTATTATGTTGTTGTTGTTATGTTATGGAATCTGATTCTGTTTGATTAGCTTCAGGTTTCAATTGACTTCGTATAGTAGAAGATTATATATAAATATTGTGTCTGGCTTTTTATTTTAGTTATAACGCGTTTGTTGTTGTTTGGTGTTGATTCTTAATTGTTTAAACTCGAAGGCTACACGGTTTCTATATTGTTAGTGTGTAGTAATGGTGTGTATATGGGTGTGAATAGTGGGTCGTGTGTGTGTGTATATATATGGTAAAGTATGTGTGTGTGTTGTGATATGTTGTGTGTTGTGTGTGTGTATGCTAATACTGCTTCGATGCTATCGATGCATCTCTGAATTGCAATAATGCCTATGTGACTCTGGTTCCGATTTTTTTTTCATACATTTGTTATAAATGGTTTTATTCCAAAGATGTGAAAGTAACATTTAAACATTGTGCTTGGAATTATATATTTTCGATATGTTCTTTCCATAGTAGGAAATCTCATATCTTGAGAACATAATCTTCTCTTTAATGACCGTACCCCCTATTAAATAATATATATTATATTATATATATATATATTATAAATATTATATATATATATATATATAGGGATGTATCGATCAGAACCTCTATTCATAGAATATTTAAATGTAACCATAATGAATGAAATTAGGATTACCAGAAGAATAGTATACAAACAAGGAAAGGTAATTAAAAAAGTACATTAGAGCGATTATGAGGAAGAAAGTGGGTATGGATTAAAGATTTGCCTATTTATTTAAATTTCTATGTAAATTGTGCCCAACTTTGGACTCTTTTTAATGGATGTAGTCTTTAAAACGTATATTCTTCTATTTTTTCCAGTGATTGTAAGTTTATATATATATATTAATAATTATATAAATTTAGGTATAAATATTATATAATATAATAATATTAATATATAATATTAAATAAAATATATATTAAATATACCTGTATCATTTCAGCATATTTGAATTATATATGCTTTATAGCTAATTATTTATTTAAATTATATACTGTATATTCTTACTTCTAAATATGATAAAATACCATATATTATACTGTATTATATATATATATATATAATATATTTATATATATTAATACTATATATATATATATATATATATTATATATATATATATACATAAACATATAAATAAAATTTATTAGTATAAAAGTGGTAAAGGTTATTAAATTTTTAATCAAGAAATAACATTATCCTTTTACTATTCATAGCCCTAAGTTAGGCGTAATCTAATTCTCTAGGGTTTCGATAATATTTCTCAGTGGTGAATAAATATGATTCGGTGACTATGATAATAAAGTAAAAAATATATGAGTGGATAGCTTTTAACTCACAAAATTAATATAACTATTATAATAACTGAATTCGAAATATTAAAAAATAGAACTATATATATATAATTAATAGGGAATAATCTAATTATTTTCCAAAAATTTAATTATGAAATAAGTTATAGTAACTCAAAAAGTTATTATTTTTCATACTTGAACTAGAAGTAAACCATGAAATAATAGATTTTTAGACAAACCTGCTCAAGAGTCTGAGGATAGTTGAGAACCCACAGTGTGCACGCGGTTTTAGGGCATCACATTTTTCTATGAATGTTCAAGAATATTAATATTGAGTCACCATGAAAACTAAACTTACCTTCGTATTCGATGAATGTACTGAAATTCTAATACCCGTTGCCAATAAGTAGAATCGGAAGTATTTTTACAATATCCATTATACTTGCACGACCGCGCCTCCATTTGCAACATGGTATCGGAGGGTGCTTCAGCCCTAATATATTCCGTTCGTCCATCCCCAGTCTCCACCATCATTTATTTTATATAATTATTAACCTGATCCACTCACTGAAGAGAGTAAAAAAGCATGCGGGAATGATCAATTCGAAATTTGTGGGAACATGATTATTCTGATCGAAATTTGAGCAAAGATATTTCGATGAAAAAAATCACCAACTTATCATATACCTCATAATTAAGATCCTCTTCATTACAAGATCAACGAATAAAGATCCCTAATTTTGACTACCGGTACTTTATACCTAAAATTTACCGGTCTTGCGTTTGATTTGATTAAGTGCATTTCAACCTTCTTCAGTATTATCAGCGGGCTCAACGTCTTCTTTGGTTTTGAGCTTGAAACGTCTGGATGTGTGGCCTGGCGTGCCCAGAAATTGCTTGCTCTGGGTGGGCGTAAGAAGGGCGGAAACAGGTGCTGGACTACATTGTGTTTTGCGCGAAGGGGCTGCGCTTCAAGGGCCTTCTGTTCGGTATAAAGGCTGGTTGGAGAAAAAACCGGCTGCGTCGCGGAACCAATGTGAGTAGGTGTATAGCTGAGTGTGCCCTAATTTGGCAACTCTAAAATAAATCTCTGTGACGAGGCGAGATGAGAGTAGAAATGATTGTATGTGTTCATTTTTGGCAGATCTAAAACAAGAAGGGGGGATTCTAAACATTAGATCTGGGTAGGGAAAAGAGTCCCATATAAAATGGACATAACAGTACTAAAAAGTGTAGGGTGGGGTTAAAGAAGAGTGTTAGCTAAATGTATAAGGGAAGGAGTGGTGGGGTAACAGTGGGGCTGTGCCAAATCGTGGCGTGTGAGAACTCCTTGTGTGGTGTGTGTGTGGGTGAATGTGTATGAAAAATCTCGTGTAATGTTGATGACTGCGGTCATCAACATTACATCGAATGTGCGCACCCTACGGTGCGCACACATTACGTAAATATAAAAAAATAGGGGTTAATCCATCTTGAATGTGTGATAGAAAAAAAGGAGAGGTGTAGTGGTACAATAAATATAATTATATAAGTTAATAACTCGATATATACTTCTATATGCGTAATATATATAATTTATTACTTTATCTATATATTACATAATACAATTACAATCAATTAATGTTAAGAGCCGCCTGCTACGCGCCACTAGTTCTTACGTGAACATTGCAATATTGTTGTGCTATGCCCAAAACATTCATATGCAATGTTAATATTGCATACTCATATCTGTACCCATTAAAGCTGAAAAAGTTGGATAAGAATGGTAATACTCTAACAGGTAGAGATGACTTTAAGGTAAGAAATGTATCTAAGAAGGGAAGCGAGATCGATTGGTGTGAATTGTGACTTGGAAAGTTGTTGTAACCAAAGCGTTTATAGAGGGTATAGTTTCGAGGATTTGAGAGCGCGTGAGTAATGAGCCCTTTTATATAGGGAAAGGGAGATTTAGGGTGTCTATGTTAGGTGAATATTATGGGAAATTGTTTTTTGATTTAAGTTTGTAGTAGGGAAGATTAAACTTGGTATTTGATCCCGAAAGAGTGCGTCGATGTGACTGAAGGACTGATTGGAGAACAAGGTGCGTTGAGAAGTGGCAGAGATGTTTGGATCAAAATCTTTACATTGAAACAATGATGAAAACCGAAGGGAAGAAGATAATAACCTGTATTAGGTTTTTTGGATTATGCAAACGGCGTATATATGATTAATAGGTGAAGCTTCCTATGAAAGGGTAATAATTTTATTGATATGTGTGTGCGGTTCTTGGTAAATCTTATGAATGGAATAAAAAGTTATGCATGACCGCATAGTGAAGCAGGCCGATGTAGAACAATGGAGTTTTTTTTGTGCTGATTGTTTTACTTATAATAAG
>JABUQX010047642.1:75000-77760 GCA_015478945.1 Trachelipus rathkii | reverse complement strand
TTTTCTGTTAAGTAAATACTTTCTATTAAAGCACAAGAGTGCTATTCCATAAGTATTAACTAGAAGTTGGATGATTGTAGTAGAAGATGCGGATTTATCGAAGTGAAAGGATGATTGATTTTTGGTGTTGGTGTAGAGGAGACAGAGTAAGATGTTGTGAAAAGTATCGTGTTGGATGCTAAATCTTGTGTGTAGGCGTTTAGGAATGGGATTATCGGACCATTATGTTGCTTTTCTATGTAAAATTAAAGTTGGGGGGCGCTTGGATGCGGGAGGGAAGGTGAATAGGTGATAGGAAAGGAAGTGTGGAGGTAAAATTAAAAAGTGAGAAGATTTAGTTTGAATAGGTAATTAAGGAGTAAGTATATAGAGAGTGCCTGCTCGCAAGTTAAATCAAGTTGAATGGTGAACAGAGTTTTGAAAACTGAACAAATCTGGTGAGCAAATGAAGGAAGCAATTGTTAGCAGATGCAAAGGAAGTGAAGGTTTAATGGAGGATGTGCTAGAGTTAGGAAGTAAGAAATGTAATATGCGACAGTGGTGGCCTTGGAATGAAAGAGGTCAGGTGATGCAGAGTGGTGTAAAAGAAAAAGGAAAGCAAGCCGATGGTTTGATGAATTGTACCTGAAAGTAAGATGATGAATAGTCTCAAAAGAAAACATGCTGGATTAGTCAAGGAGGAAAAGAGAAATACTAAAAGATGCTACGTAGGAGAAAAAGAAGAGGTAAATGAGAACAGTTTGGAGGGAGGATGAATGGGGACTTACAGGAGAATAGGGGGAACAGGAAGCTCTTCTGGAAGGAGAAGCGGCGAAATGTTAAAAGAATGAGAATGAAGGGGAACCTGCTTTAGAATAATGAATAGGGAGGGTGTTTTTGTAACTGATGAAATGGATATGAGGGAGGAGTGTGGAAGAACACTTCGAAATCCTGTTAAGTAATATGGCAGTAATGATGAAGTGATAGTGAATGTGTGTGGTTTGATGTTTTGTTGCAGGAAGGAATACAGAGTATTTTGGGATAGTTGATTAGCTGGAGGAGTTAATGGTTAGAGTGAGAAAGTTGAAGAATGGAAAACTGCAGGTATAGGATTTTGGGGAGAAATTACTTGAAATAAATGACAAGAAAGGAGCGAGATGGTATTGATTGGTGATCTGGAAGTTTGGTGTAATAAGCGTTTATGGAGGGTATAGTTGCGAGGGATTGGAGGAGAGCAGCATTAGTACCCTTATAAAGGTATTAAGGGAGAGATAAGGTGAACTTGAGGAGAAAGAAAATTATAGGGGTGGGGGCGGGAAAGGGGGAATTAGGTTTAGGGAGTTGATTGTAGGAAGATAATATGCTGGATTTTTGGTTTCAAAAGAGCTGCGCGAGTGACTGAAGGACTGAATGGTGAAAAGAACAAGGTGCGTTTAGAGTGGTAGAGGATGGTGTGGAATCAAATCGTTTACAATTGAAGCAAAGATGCGATTTGAGAAAATGGGGAGAGAAGAAGAATGAATATCTGATTTAGGTTTTATGGATTTTGCAACAGGCGTTATGATAGCGTTATCAGGAGAAGATCGTAGTGCAGGTTTTAATGATATATGCAGGGTTGTTGTGTGGTAGCTTGCGCTGAATGGAATCAAAAGTATGTATGTTGACAGATATATATGGAAGCAGCGACAAAACGATGCTGTAAAATAATGGTGTTCAAAAGTGATGGTTTAGTATTAACAGCGGAGTGAGAGCAGGGGGTGTGTTATGTCTCCTTGGTTTATCAATTTGTATATGGATGGGGGGTTATGAAAGAATTAGAGATGGAGGTGGCAGGAAATGTGTTTTGAAGAATGAGATAGGAATGGAGCATGAGTTTTTGGAGGGTGCCGCCTACGTATTAAATTTGCGGATGATTTGGTTCATGTTGGTGGTGCTGAAATCTAGAAGAGAGTTTGAGAGGATATTGGATAAGAGATTTGGCAGCGGCGTCACGACTCGCTCACAAACAAACCGAAAAAGCACCCAGAGAGGAATAATCTGACACGAATAACAACCCTCAAACGAATAAGACGCTACACGCAGTACCTCAATGAGAATAACCAGAGAATAGAGACCCACCACCCCCCCAAGATCCCCGAAAGCGCCCGGGACAAAACAAAACACAAGATACCTCAGGGTGAAGTTATGTTAGAGTAAGCAATTGGAACAAGTGTCTCAGTTTTAAATATTTAGGTATATGTTGGATGAGAACGGAACGGATGATGCAGAGTGAGTAGGAAAGTTGTGAATGGCAGGAAGGTGGCTGGTGCAATTAAATCGTTGGTGAATTTAAAGGAACTAAAGTCGTTACATGAGGGTATGTTGTTTACCTATGTGTCATTGTATAGTAGTGAGACTTGGTCTGGAATTAATAAGAATTATAGATCTAAAGTTTAATTGTGTTCAGATTGGACAATCTTAGGCATGCTAGGTGTTCGAGAAGGAATTCGATGTAAAATGAGGAATGAACGTATTAGAGAGTTGCTTGGTGGTGAAAGAAGGAGTAAACGAGAGAATAAATGAAAGTTATGTTGAGGCATGGTTTGTCATGGTGGAAAGGCGATGAATGATAATGGTCAGTTATTAAGCGGACGGATGTATAGTTGAACGACGAAGTGTGCTGGGAACCGACCGGCTGGTGGGACTGAAGAAAAAAAAAAGTGGAGTTTAGTCAGTAAAACGAGTTGGTCGGAAAGGAGGAGAAATGTGAGTCTTGGCAAAGGCGAGACATAAAGGTGCATA
>JABUQX010047642.1:62500-70000 GCA_015478945.1 Trachelipus rathkii | reverse complement strand
ACAGTATTTAAGGTCCATTCTCTGTTATTAATTGTAAGCCTCAAATTCCATTAAAGCCACCACCTGGGTTCGAACCACCGCAGGTAATTCAATCCCCACCGAATGACCAATGTTATATAAACGAGAAGTACAAACATGCTCAAATACCACTCGATACTAACTTACTTAGAACATGTCTAATCCCACGTTCAATAATTACCAGCCAACCATATAGGGTTACTTAACTCAGAGATGATAAATATGTTCCTCATTAATCAACAGAGTTTCAAATTTTCACTAAAAGACACTTCTAATCCTACATCAGCCTAAATTGCATTAACTTCCACACGAGAATATCACTTCTCTCTGAAACAAAACAAACATATGGTTTAAAGTGTAAAAAATTTATCTCATGAACTTGGACTAGATTGACTTAGTCAAATACAATGGGCTACGAAGTTCCAACAGCGTGCAAAAGCCCGTGCAAGAACAAGGACACATATCCTAAGAATTGTTTGACAAGAAAAACACATGTAAAAAAAATATGACAATGCTGTTAAAATGTTATTAAGTCCGTTATTTGATACATGTGAAAGTGCACTTGTTAAATAGGTAGAATTATGGTCCACAGTGGATTAACTTCCTGTGTAGATAGCTTTATCTATTATTCAAGGTAATTATACAGTGAACAATGAAACAAGTAAAGTTTCCTGTGACTTCAAGGATAAGATGCTTTGAACCCATAGAAGTGTTTTCTACGCTCAGAATTCATCTAACTCCAGAATCATAACATCGTCAACATCAAATAATCTAATAAGTAATGAGGTATTACGATGATATAAAATTTACATTATATGTAATTTGTATGCGTGAATTCGACAATGTTGTGTAAAGTAAGTTCAGTAAAAGTATTACAGAGACTGTGGTAAATATCCAGTAATCTGTGTCCCATAATTACAACATAGAGAAGAATTAAGAAATCCTTATCCTTTAAATTTATATAATGATCACCTCTCTTGAATTGTATCAAATTATTATAGATCTCTGCAAATCTACTTGAATCAAATCCTGAGAAACTTCTGAATCTATGAGTTACACTTATACGTCTTAAAATATACCTATGTTTACTCACTAGATTAATCTAAAAACGTAGATCTCTCTGCCATACACTGCTCCATAATAATCATACATTCGGGTAATGATTCTGTGATTCAAAAGTATTATAGTTTCTAATCTGATTTTTTCCAAATTCTTTTCTATCATCTCTTTGATATTCATCTATCTCTTCATATTTCTCATCAGCTGCATCACGTGTTAGTTACAGCTTATCTGTGCTATTTCATAAAACAATCCTGTACGATATACTCTTCATATTAGCTAGTGACTTACATAAATATCTGAAGGTAGTATATAACTTTCACCAAATAGATTTTCGATTCAAATAACATACTATATCATATGAGCTAATTTCTTAATAATCCTATGAAATGAATAAATACTAATGATGTACAATTCCTTGAGGACATGGGAGTGCAAGAAAACCGCAGTAAAATCTTAGAGAGACATAAACAGTAGACCTCATATTTGAAATTTTCATAAGATATTGTATATATTTTGGGATTATAATTATATTGCGAAACCTGGACTTAAAATATTTTAATGGAATAGCCCAGTAAGTGTACGTTACATTGTACTCACAAGCGATGGAATGACCCATAGTAATTTCGCGTCTACATTTTTCAAATGCTACCTCCTCCATTTTGTATTATCAATGGTGTGATTGATCAACAGAGATATGTCTCTCATTCACTGTTTCGCGTTCTCTTGAGTACAAGACAGAGTGAGATAAAGATATCTAATATTTGAAAAATAATTTATATATAAAGATGGCATATATATCAATTATGACGTTATCAATTATGATTGGTAAGTATTGTTGCTTACGAATAAGAGATATATTATGCGATTTAAACTGTATAGATTTAAAAATTAATACAGTGGATTAGTGAAGTCCGTATCTAAAGTTCTTATCAGCTTTTCTTTTAACGCATCTATCTGTGATGCTTGGGGATCTTGTTATATAATGGCAGGAATGCCGATTGGCGATAATTCATATTTTAGGAACTGTTGAGGCAAAGGAACTAATCATTGCTTGTAATATAATTAAATAATCATATTGCAATTTATACCTATTTAGATCAACTAATAATCGTGAAATGATTACCAATGAGGTAGTATAATCAAAGAACTATTTTGTTCCATATAATCAATTCTAATTATTAATTTGACAATAATCCCTTAAATAAAAAGATGTGAAGACGTTCACATTCTTTCATTCCATAAATGTTTTACAAATATTGTAATTACAGAGCAGATGATCCGTGCACAGCTTTATACCTGGATAGTTATTATAGTTTTATTTAATAATAATAATACTATATTATCAGATAGATGGTGACTCCAAGTTTTGAAAATTATTTTTTCCTTATAGTGCACTGACATAGTGTATTTATCACTTTTGTTTCTCCCTATATTCCATACAAAACTATAATCAATATATATTTTTCCTTGTCTGGTCGCAGTGTATAGTGTACGATGAGGGGCAATGTAATAAAAAAAATTTACAACCCTACTTTTCTCATGCTGTCATGTTCATTTCCTTCTCTACTTTATCTTCGAATCCCATCATTTTTATTAAGACGTATTCATGTCTTTTAAAATACGTTATAAATGAATGAAGGGGTTATATATTCGCAAACTTCTAAAAATCCACGCTATATTTAATCAGTTTTATGTACACCGTACGATTTTATACCGATTGAAGGATTTTGATTAAAGTAGGTGACCTAAATAATTAAATAGTAGCACTATCATTGTCCAGTCGGCATTTAAGACAGATAAGACTTTAGATAGTTATGTGAGTAAGTTAATTGTGTGTTATGTTTGGTTATATTCTTAGTTTCATTCGCTATCCACTTGTAGTTGCACGCGTTTGCTCCTTCTAGTAATATCATAATATTTTCCTAATCTCAACTAATTCTCAATACACAATATCTACAACTAAATATTATGATCTCATATTGGCCTCTTGACTGGTGAAAGTTATTTATACTTCTGGATGGTATGTTTAATCAATAGTTATGATAGCTTCTTAGAATGAGTGTTAGAAAGAGTAGATGAGATATAATTTAAATTATAACTAATTGTCTATATTCTCTCAGAATATTTAGGCTTTAGTATTAAAATTATTTTCTAGGTCAGGCAGAGGTTAGTGTACCCCTTATTATAATTGAAACAGGACCGATTTTTTATTCACGCCCCCTTTGGTGAAAACTTATCTGTCTTGAGATATGTGCGTTGAGTAAACGTGATATTTATTAGGATCTATAAAGCAAACTCTGTTATACTGGTGATGTTTAACTATGCCATAATTAAAATATATTGTATAAATATCCGATTTGGTGATTAATATTATTATACAAGGAAAAATGTCTAGTTCTCTAAGAGATTGAAAAACAATCTGCGTTAATAATAATTGTTAAGTGAAATAAAAACTTTTTATGGACCATATATTTTGTGTGTGATTAAAAACCAATTTAAATACTGTAAATTGCAAAAACAAAGCACTATTTCATGAGAAATCTTGATAATGAAGGTGGTTATAGCATCGGGTGGGGTGACTGCGGCCCAGCCTTTTTAGAGGGGTGATTTTGACAGCTCGTAAATAAAAAAGAATTAAATTTCGCCTCATTTTTAATTTAGCCACGCCTTTTAGTACTACAAGTTTTATTTAGATCGTCTTTAATTCTTCTGAGGAGTTTTTATATTTAAAAAATATAAGTAAATTGGGGTAGTAAAATGGCCTTCAAATAGAATTCACTTTTTTGAAAAAATGTAAGTTTTTATACTTTGTTATAAAATGAAAAATTTTGGATGGATTTTAATTATTTTTTATCTGTGAGGTGATGTATACACTTCGAGTATGTTAGCTTCTAAACTTGGCCAAAGTAATTTTTGTCTGCCAAACAGTACTTAGTGGTTAAATCACTGGGCCTAACTTTGCCTGATCTGATTCACCCAGCCGTAAAAATTGATGATGGGTGAATGATACCACAATTTGGTTGTTTCTTATTTTGATGTATTATATATTGAGCATTTTTATATGTATAGTATTATATTTTAATAAATAAATATATAAGTATTTTATTAATAAAATTAAAAATATAAAAAATTGAAACATTTATATGAAAAAAATATGAATTCAAATAAGTGTCAAAATTTGTCCCCGGAGAGGGGTGAATCGCACAACACATTTTTATTCTTATTTATGTATCATTATTGACATTTATTTCTTAGTATTTATTTTTATTATTATTTATTATTATTATTATTATTATTATTATATATTATTATATTTTAACATTGGTGCATAAAAAATTTTCCTGGCTTGTCATAGAATGTTTCTTTTAAATTGCATGCACCACAAAATACAACGATTCTCGGAGAAAATGTAACCATAAAAACGAAAAGATTGAATTAAAGTAAGGAATGCTCTTTAATTGAGTAAAGTACATTCATTAACAGAGTAGTAAATAAAAAAAAGTACATTTTTGTATGACAGTTTTGTGCTGATATGTAGCCAAAAATTCGCAGGCGAAACCGTGTAGAATTTATTGCAATTTCTTGAACGAACCCCTGAAGAAAATTCTTCCTTTAGGATCTAACGCTTGTTCATTCATATCGCGTAAATCTAATAAATGATTTTTCTCACTTTATAATAACCTTATTAACTTTTAATAATGATGATAGATTAGCCTTGAGAAACTATTTCTGTTTATGTACCTACATTCATAATTATGCTTTACAAAACTTTAGGTACATAATCAATAATAAAAGGAAATAACATTTACCATTAGCCTAGTAATGGTGTGTAGCTAGTTGAAGCGAAAAAAATATAGCGTATATAGTATATATATTCAAATCTGTTTTATTGTTTTTCAATAAAATTTTTAATTTTTTTTTTCAAACTTTATTCATATATTTTCCAAAATGATTAGTAATCATTTTCGTAGTGCGACACACGTTTCTAGACTTTTTTTGTATATATATATTTATAGCTTGTATCTATATATGATGATAGATATATAGATAGATAATAGAGTTTTATGTTGTAAACTCTGTAAATATATATATAATATATTTATATATTATATATTTATTAAAATTCTTTCAACAAATGAATTAAAATGAGCTTATAAACTTTCACTACGTAAAAGAGTATAATTTATATTTTTATTGTTAAGGTTGTTTTACTATTCTTTATATGCAATATTGTAAAAAAAAATTTGCGAAACCTACTCTGGCAAAATAGCGGTTTTTTTCAAATGGTTTTTTTTTAAATAACCCGGGTGGGTTTTTTCGGGTCGGGCCCACTCATGCCAACCCTGGAAATTTACCAAAATAGAGAGCAGAAGAGTGGAAATGGTATTGTATAGAGAGAAGGATTAGTGCGTGAAAACATAGGTAAGTTGTGTTGCCAAGAATTGTTGGAATGATCCGGAATATGTGTAGCGTTCGTGTGATTAGTTGCTCCAGATCGTTAAGAATGCTGAATGATTCGGCCTCCTCCCCACCTAAATCAGTATGAGAGGACCCCAACCATTCAGTGTTGTGTACATTGAAATCCCCTAAATAGAGGACCTCAGTATTTGGATGAGAAGATATAACAGTCTCGTGAGAAGTAGTAAGATATTCAAAGAAGGAGTGAAAATCTGTTCTATTAGGAGAACAGTTAACTTCCGTTACATTCTTTACTGATAAACACTTTAATAATTAACGCCATTAATTTTTTTTGTTAATGGATTAATGATTAATGGCGTTAACTTCTCATTAACAGTGCCCACCTTTGCCTAATACTATCTGATCTAATCTTGATAAATTGTAATAACTAATAAGTATTGCTACAATCCTGGATCAGAGGTTTTATTTGTGGAAGAAGTCCCCTACAGAGGTTCCATTTCGACTGTCACTCTATTTTTTTATTTATTTATAACCTTTTTGAACAGTTTTTTAAATTCATCCTCTGAATAACAAAATTTCAAAGAATATCCCTGTATCGAAGCTTGTTTGGCTGCTTCATCCACCCTGTCATGCAAGATTATACCGACATGACTTGGAATCCAAGTTAAAATTATTTTTCTAATATTTAATTGATGTAATATTACAAGAAAATCGTGGTCGTGTTAAACGTATGTAAGCATTTTCTTACCGATAGCGTAAGCACAAATGGGCAAAAACGAAAAGGTCCTTATTTATTTATTTATTTATTTTAGTGTATTTATTTATCAGCGTCGCCATAAACATCGGCACCACTTGACAAATATTTTTGCTTAAAATTTAAATGTGAGGACATGGGCCATTAACATATGGGATTCTTGACGATCGTCACGGAACTACATGGTAAATCCATGAGTATAATATAGTTAAAATTATAGAAATTCAAACCCGCTATTATTTCGAACTATCTTTGTAATCTTGTATGTATCTTTTCATTGTAGTTTACAATAAAGGCTTTTAAAAAGTATAAAGACATAGTATAAACAAAGTTTATAAGAAAGAGGTTTTCGTTTTTGACATATGTGCTTACACTCGGTAAGGAATGCTTACATAGTTTTAGCCACGAATTCGGTGTAAAAATAGAACAAGACTGCTTACGCTTTTCATATTTGTTTATAAACAATTGGAATATCGTTATGATGGAGCTCGACGAATTAAAACAAACAAGAAATAAAGGAAAATAGCAAATAGTTTTATATTACAAAAATTGATCAACTGTTGTGATAGGTTCAAAAGAATGCAAAAAAAAACTAATTGTTATTAAATGAAAACATCATCAGTTTGTCACAAATGGCAAAACGGGGACGTACCACAAGGAGAGAAGAGATTATAATGATTTCGTTTGACGAATATATCAAAAAGAAGAAGAAAAATAATGAATATCACACACTAATTTGGCTACAATCTCATTATTTTTGAAGTCATTACTCACAAACCTTTCTTATCCATTGTAAAAAAAAAAAATTAAAATAATTTACCTGTCTACTTCCGCAGACATTTGGTTTGTTTTAAAAAAAATTTTTGCAAAACACATCCTAATTCGGCGTAACCGACGAGAAATAGGTAACGCTTACAGAATTTAAGAAAATTCCTTATGTTGTGTTAGCATTTTCTTATTGATTTTGTGACAAAACGGAAGGGAAACATAAACTTTTCTACCATTTTTAAAACACAAATGACAAAACCAAAAACGGCCTGATCTTGTTATTGGTATCGGACTAAGACAATTGTTTCTTTTTAGGTCATTCCCGTTACTCGTTACTTTATATTCGGTATTATGAAATATATATATATTATATATAATATATATATATATATATATATATATATATATATATATATATTATAATATATTATATATATATATATATATTATATATATATATATATAATATATATATATAT
>JABUQX010047642.1:52500-57500 GCA_015478945.1 Trachelipus rathkii | reverse complement strand
TCTTTGTTGATTGCTGCTAAGTGTGGCAAGCCTCATAATATTGGAGAAACACTACTTTTACCAGCTGTTAAGGTAATACTTGATACTCTGATGATTTCCAATGCAAGCAATGTAATTAAGACGCTACCTTTGAGCAATAGTTCAGTTTTGAGAAGGATCGATGAGATGGCCTCTGATGTTGAAGATCAACTTTGTAAGATAATTAGAAAAACACAGTTTGCATTACAGATCGACGAGTCAACCCTCAGTGATAATGTAGCTTTATTATTAGCATATGTTCGTTTCATAAATGAAACTGGCGAGATGAATGAAGAAATGCTGTTCGCTAAAAGTCTTACCACTGACACTAAAGGCTCCTCTATATTCCATGTACTTTTAAGTTATTTTAACGAAAAAGACATTCCATTATCTAATATTCTTGCCTGTGCTACTGACGGTGCCGCAGCTATGACAGGTAGATATCGCGGTTTTAGTGCACATTTAAAGCAAGCTGTTCCAGGGGTTATGACTGTTCACTGTGTTATTCATCGTCAACATTTAGTTGCTAAAAATTTAAGCGGAAGATTATACGAGTCTCTTAATTGTGTCATTAGTGCCGTCAATAAAATCAAATGCCACTCTTTAAATGATCGTTTATTTCGCCAGCTTTGTGAAGAAAAAGACGAGGCATTTGAACGATTATTGCTACACACGGAGGTTAGGTGGCTTTTTAAAGGGAATTGTTTACAACGATTCTATAACCTCTTTGAAACAGTTATTGAATTTCTCGACACAGCTGGCCACAGTCTCGCCAATTCATTAAAAGAAAGAAGAACTGATGTTGCTTACCTTTCTGATATTTTTGACAAATAAACGAAGATAAATTACGAAGCGTACAACGGTAAAAATGAATTTCATCAAAACAAAAGGGATTATAGGGGCTTTTATAGAGAAACTAAGTGTTCTGAAAAGTAATTTATGCCGTAAAGACTTACGTCAGTTTCCTAATCTTCTGGCAGTTTGGGAGAAAAATGAAATTGCAGGTATGACTTAGAAGTTTATTAGTTTTCACTTAAAATAGAGAATGAAAGAAAACATGGAAAACTAGATTTCAGGATATTATTGCGCTTCAAATACCCCCAATGGGTATTCAACCCGTTTTCAACAGATGTGACTGCAGCTAATATTTCACAGTTCCATGCAGGAAGCCCTATCAGACCTCAAAGCGCGATCGACAGTGAAATGTCAAAGTTCTATTTAATAGGTGATACAAGTTCTTTGACGGTGAAAAAAAAAGATTCGGTACCTTCTGTCTATGGGAAGAAACTTAAGAGTATTGCTTGATGGGCTTTTTTCCGCTTCAACGTAATCTCGTCGAAAAAGGCTTCGTGTTTGTCACACAATTGAAAAAACAAAAGCCGAAACAAATGGTATACTCCGCCCAGGTCATTTAAGGATTTATGCCTAGTACAATGCTCTCTGACATTCAACGGTTATGTGCAGTCACCAGGCTCAAGGCATCCACTAGTGTCAAAAATGATTGTTTTAATCGTGAAAATAAATTTTTTAAGGAATATGGTAAGTACTTTCTTTTTAATAATAATAATAATAATAATAATAATAATAATAATAATAATAATAATAATAATAATAATAATAATAATAATAATAATAATAATAATAATAATAATAATAATAATAATAATATAATAATTTAAAATAAAATAATTATAATATATATATATATATTATATATATTATATATAATATATATTATATATATATATAATAATATATATATATATATATGATATATATATATATATTATAATATATATATATATATTATAATATATATATATATAGTATATATATATATATTTATATATATATAATTATATATAGTATATATATATATATATATATATATATTTATAATAAAAATAATTTAATATATATATATATATATATATATATAACCACTTTTTAAAATATAAAATTCTGAAGTGGGGGGCGGTGGATTAAGCCGATAATCTCGAAGGGGGCGTTGGTTTGGAAAAGGTTGAGAACCACTGGTTTAGAAGAACACGTTCTTTTTGTGTTTTTGTATGTGTGTGTGTGTGTGTGTGTGTGTGTGTGAGAGAGAGAGAGAGAGAGAGAGAGAGAGAGAGAGAGAGGAGAGAGAGAGAGAGAGAGAGAGAGAGAGAGAGAGAGAGAGAGAGAGAGTAATCCCTTCAAGAAAGATCATTAGAAAAGGAAAAGGAACGATAATGTTTAAGTTATGTTCTTTCGAAGCTGTTGTTAAAGTTATGTGAAGATTGTCTTGGGTAGATGAATTAAGGAATTGAGTTTTTGAGACATTGACGACAACCAAATTTCCTCCGGAAACAGTTAGGAATGAGAGAGATCGGAAGTCAGTTGCTCCAATACCATTATTATAGCATTAACTAATTATAAGATTACTCGGAACACCCACTAAAGTGTAAAATAATGATAGATGTAATTGATAGCATAAGAATGGATAGGTGATGGAATGACAAATACGTCAGTGACAAAGAGTAGAAAGAAAATGGGGATGGGGGGGATAGAACAAAACCCTGAGGAACTCCACTATTAAAAGAAGGACCAGAAAAGGAATCAGGGAGAAGGATAAAGAAAGACCGAAAGAGAGAGGCCAATAGAATAAGCTTTATGTCGACGATGAAAAATTGAGATGTGTCCGGTGAGATAGCAATCAACACAAACACACACATACATACACACATACACACACACACACACATCCTCTCAGGAAGGCAGGTAACCTTTCAGAGGAAAGTGGCGGACTTCCTTTTAGCTCATCGTTGTCTGGAGGGTAACACCAAATAAAAATCCTGGTTTACCAACTCAGGGTAAGGGTTCAAACCCCACTTAGGACCATTTGAAATATACACATAATAATGATGCGGTTAATTGCATTAATATAATATATATAGTATATATAATATATATATAATATATATAAATATATATATAATATATATATAATATATATATAGTATATATATATATATATATATTATATAATATATATATATGATGTTATAATTTCGATTACTTACTTTCACGTTTTTCTTGCTTATTTATTTATTTTTTTAAACGTGCAGAAACTACCTGCCAAGTTACTCCGAGCTTAAAACGATAACGTTGAAGAAATCCTTTTTGTTTATACTTATGCAACGTGTACATTAATAATAAATAATAATAATTAGATAATAATTAATAATAATAATAATAAAATAATTTTTAATTAATAAAAATCTATAATAATGATAATATAATAATTTATTAATACTAATAATAATAATATACATATTGATAATATAATAATAATAATAATAATAATAATAATAATAATAATAATAATAATAATAATAATAATAATAATAATAATAATAATAATAATAAGAATTAATATGATTAATACATTATAATGACAACAAAATAATGAAAGAATATATGATAATAATAATAATAATAATAATAATAATATAATAATAAATAATAATAAATAATAATAAATAATAATAATAATAATAATAATAATAATAATAATAACTGCAATCAATAATAATAATCATAAATAATTAATAATTAATAATAAATAATATAATAGAAAATAAATAAATATAGATAAATAATAACTAATATAATAATAAAATAATAATATAAATAATAATAAATAATTAATAAATAATAATAATAATAATAATAATTATAATAATAACGCAAGTTTACATGATTCGTGGTAATCATGGGAGACTGATATTCATGATATGTTCAACCTGTAGAGGCTGAGCAAAAGAAAATGCATATTCGTCCAGAGGTATTTTTTTCTTATAGAGGGGTCATATCCCACTGCAAAGAAAAGCTTCCTGTTTTAGGAGGGAGCTTTTATCATCTTTAACAAATCTGAGGACCTATTAAAAATAATGATATATATTTGTCGACAAGGTTGAAATATTCACAGAAATTTGGCCTCTAAAACTGACCAGATCTAAAGTTTAAAAGCCAGAATAGATTATTTTAATCCTGAGTGAATATTGTTCTAACCCCAGTGCGATCAGATGTTCCATATGTTTAGTTGATATGAGAGGAATATGTTATTTATGTGTGAAAGAATGTTGTGTTATTTCTGCTTTAGTTGACGTGAGTATTATACCGCTGTTGTATACCAACGTATATTTTATAGTCGGAGGGATAAACCCAGAACCCTAATCGTGAGAAGACTATGCTTAACCCACTCAGCTATGCATCGTGTTGTATCACCATCCTGGTTCAAATGAGTAGTGATTCAACAAAAGATCCCATACCTTGCACGTTAAATGTCTCCATGTCCCACGTTTTGAGTGACACTTTATAAACATATTCTTAGTAACGGAGCTCTATTATAATTACGATCTACTATTTACTTTAAGTCATTATGGTACAGACAGAAAAAAGACATCTGATTAGATCACACAGGCTTCGAGTTGTCAACAGTTCAGAATTCGTTGCAGACATGCAGCTTTGCTAGCATGGGTGTTCTCCAGGGTATTCGGCTAAGAATATCCATGGAACGAAGTCTTCTTTAAACAGTTCTTTAAAATTAAATCCTGTAAGGATTATCTAGAATTATTTCTTGCATGGTTTGGAAGTTTTTGGTTTTCACTAGCATGATACCTGTCGACTTTATCTGAAAGCCTATCTTTGGAAAGCAGTAGTGACGACGATTAGCTGTTGACTGTGATGCATGCGACTACAGAAAGACCCGTGGACAATTCAATACCTTCAGTATGTTCAAAGGCTAGCTTTGTGCTTTTTGTGTGTCATTTCTCAAAAAAGTCGTAATTGATTGGAAAAATTAGTACGAGTTGGGATAGTCGAAAACATAGTATTCGAGTTAATACTTACAGGGACGAATTTTGACTTTGGGAGTGCCATGACATTTCAATCTCCTTACATTATCTCTCAATTACAATGTGCACTACACGTCTGAACTC
>JABUQX010047642.1:37500-45000 GCA_015478945.1 Trachelipus rathkii | reverse complement strand
TCGTTAAATCTCTGCATACCGACCGACCTCTTGCACACCACAAGAAATTCAAACTGCATTATACCTTTAATATTAAACAAAGAATCTCCCAACAATTGTATATACACCCATTTTCTAAACAATTCCCTTTATGCAGTATCTCTCAACAACCTTACTTTTATAGCCATGCCATAAAACACCACCCAACTAAACACAACAATTCCTTCATTTTCATCAATACGAGGAACTTTCCGCAAGATTCCGCGCCCAGTTACATTACATCACACCCCTACGCCCTCTTCAAAATTTTTTCTAACCACCGAAGTCTTCAATTGACTCCGAGTCATTATAGGCATCACAAAATTTCATTTTATGGGATACAAATAAAATCGATTGTCTGTTTAAAAGCAGTTACCCCTACGCCTCCTCTCTACCCCTCTCCTCTCTCTCTCTCTCTCTCTCTCTCTCTCTCTTCTCTGCTCTCTCTCTCTCTCTCTCTCTCTCTCTTCTCTCTCTCTCTCTCTCGTTCTCTTCTCTCTCTCTCTCTCTCTCTTCTCTCTCTCTCTCTCTCCTCTCTCTCTCTCCTCCTCTCTCTCTCTCTCTCTCTCTCTCTCTCTCTTTGCTCTCCTCTCTCTCTCTCTCTCTCTCTCTCCTCTCTCTTCTCTCTCTCTCTCTCTCTCCGAAGTACATATTAAATTATTAATCACCCTTTTGAATCTCTTTATCATTGCTTAACAAATGAAGCTTCGTATTCGAATACTCTCACATGTATAATACCGCCTAAAAAACAGATATGAGACAAGACAATCTTAGGAAAAATTTAAAATCCCCGAAATAATCTTAACTTATCATGATAATGTTAACAATTATTCACCCAGGTAAGTGCAAAACTTCAGACATCACAGGGGCGTAGCCAGGGGGGGGCTGAGGGGGCTGCAGCCCCCCCCGAAATTTTCGACAGTGAAATTTTTTCAGCAGAAAATAAAACATACAAACATATATTAATATATATAATATATATATATATATATATATATATATATAATATTATATAGTATATAATATATATAATATATTATATATATAATATATAATATATATATATATTAATATATAGTATATATATATATATATTATATATATAAAAGAATAATATTGAAGCTCGTATTCAGAAAAATCGAAAGCATAGAAAAACAACTGGACACTCAAAAAAAAAATGTGAAGGAAAATAAAGAAAAACTTGTACCAATAATTGAAACTATACGTTTATGTGCCAGCAAGGTCATTGCATTAAGGGGCTCAAGTGACTCTGAACGTATTGTATCAACTCCAGCTGAAAATGACGAAATTTAGAAGCTTCTTAGGTTTCGAGCAAATTGAGGTGACCAGGTTTTGAAGAACCACCTACTTCTATCGTCCAAATATTCAATGTATACGAGTCCGATGATACAGAATTAAATCATACAGTCATTTAGTCAGTTTATACAAAGGAAAATTAGTGGTAAGAAGAATTAATAAAAAAAATTTTTTTTCAGTATTAGCTGATGAAACAAAGGATATTTCCCAAACAGAACAGTTTTCACTTTGTGTTAAGGTGCTCGATGACAGTGTGATGGACGTGTACTCCTTACTTTAAGAGAGAATTTTTTTATCATTTGTCCGGTTTTTATGATAATCTCAGGAAAGATTGCAAATATATTTGGAGAGACTCGGCTATCTTGGTTTAAAACTCGAAAAATTAAGAGGCCAAGGATATGATGGAGCCTCTTCCATGAGAGACGCGAATTCTGAGGAGTGCAATCTGTTATATTCGGAACGAGTATCCGTAAAGCTCGTTACTACACACATTGTGTAGCACAATGTTTAAATCTATGTCTCTCAGACTCTTTCTAAAATTGGGTTAATTTCGTGAAAACGTCTTAGGATTTCCATCTCTGAGAATATGCAATTTTTTCGATCGGTCGAAAGCGCACAAAACTTCTAGAAGATAAAATAAAAAGGTTGTCTAGTAACCAAAAAGTAACAAGAGGATCAAAAAGATGGGCGAGACCAGATGGTGTGAACGGCATGACGGTTTTCCCTTGTTTTAACGAGACTCTTGCGCCGATAACTGCGTCATGGAAGATTATAAAAAGATGGCCTGAGTGAATTATCACAGAAGCTACTTCGTTGTTAAATTCAATCAGTAATTTTGAATTTATCAATAACATTATCGTTTTAAGTAAATTTCTAGGAATAACCTACACCTGTCAAAGCAGTTACAGAGTGTCCATTTGGACATTGCCAGTGCAATAAACTTAGTGAAAGACAATATTCAACTTCTCGAAAAAGATAGACAAAAAGCAGACAGAGTTTAAAAACATATTCACACAAGCTAAAAATGTATGCAACAGCTTAGGTATTGAAATAACAATCCAAGAACTCGAAGTGTCCAGGAAACATCGTTGTTAATGTCCTACATCAGATCCCGAATTATATTACCGCATCTCAGTTTTTTTTTCCGTTTATTGATGATCTGATTTCTTCGATGTCACTGATCGATTTCTCTCGCATGAAACCACTTCAGTATATTTTACTATATTTTCCCAGAAAGTGCAATGTACCTTATAAGCATATTAAAAAAAGCATCCTCTTTTATAAAGACGACCCTCCAGACCCTCACGAGGATACACTTAAAAGGGAAGTGGTTCCTGGCAGCGTAAAATGTCTGCTTAGAAAATGAAACCAAAAAACTGGAGAAACGATCGAGCTTTGGCTAAGTTGACAAAGAGGATGTTTTTCCTAACAGTTTGATACTCTCCTGAATTCTTAGCAGTTTGCGGTACTCTACCGCAACAATAACAAACCTTTTCGACAGTTAAGTTCTCTGAGAAAAACGTATTTGCGGAATAGTGTTGGAGAGGATCGCATTACAGGTCTTGCTTTACTGTCAAATCATCGAGATTTCAGCACAGAAGTCAGCAATGAAAAATATTTTGAATCACCTCAGTCAAAAACCAAGGAAACTGAAATTGACCTTATAAAACGGATGGTTAAGTCTTATGAGAATTTATATATAATATAACATATACATTAGTATATATATATATAATTATAATATATATATAGTTATATATATATTATAATAATATATATATATATATATATATAATAATATATATATATATAATAAATATATATAATATTTATAATATATATATATATATAAATATATATAAAATTTATTAATATATTATATATATATATATATATATATATTATTATATATATATATATATATATATATATATTAATAAATATATATATATATTATATATATAATAATATATATATATATATTATATATATATATATATATTATAATATATTATATTATATATATATATTTAACTTCATTTGAAAATGTAACCACTTGCGAAAGTCGCAGCCCCCCCCGAAAAAAATTCCTGCTACGGCCTGGGGACAATCAAGATATTACAAATATTTAATGTTCAATAAAAACATTATCTTAGTTATCTTTCTCAAATAACACATATCATTCATCTTTGACGTAGAACTCAAAGGTCATCCTCACTCGAAATATTATAATATATATATATATATATATATATATTATATATATTATAATATATATATATATAATAGATATAATTATATTATATATATTATATATTTAAATATAATATTAATAATATAAATAATAATACTCTCTATATATATATATATATATATATATATATATATATAATATATAATGTGGAAAAATAAAAAATATTTTTAAAAAAATTTGGTTATTAAAATAATTGGAGCCTGTACAAATACGAGCAAATTAAAGAAGCAAATTTATTAACATTTATCTTATTAAAGCTATCAAAAAATAATGGCACATATTAAATTTTGAACAATATAATTTGCTTAAAAAGGTTGATAAAACGAAAAAGGGTCGAGACATCAAAAAAAAATTCTGTACAGGCCGCTGCAGGTGTTAGGATAAGTTAGGTTAGGTTAAGTTAGGTTAAGTTAAGTTTTGTTGGATTCGTTAGAGAAACTCTAAATAACCAGATTTTTTTTTAATTTTTTTTTTTTTTTTTTTTTTAAATGTCCACCCATTTTCCTGTCGACCATTTATTTGGGTATAGGTCCATAAAATCTTTGTTTGTATCACGTGACAATTCTAAATCGCTTCAGAGAAAATTAAGGATATAAATTTTAGGTTGTATATCTCGTTATACACTGAGCATAAATATTACTACAGCAGAATTTAGAGATCTTGACCCATGGGACACTTAATTGTGTTCCACAGTAAGGATTTTGTAAAGATCTTAAAGATTCCTTAAATAATTACTTAAAGAATCTTTAAGATCTTTACAAAATCCTTACTGTGGAACACACCTTCTAGAATTTAGATCGATTAGATATATATACCTTTTTAGTGGGTACACGTTCAAGCACCTGGGTTTCGAAGCTATTGGGGTTCCTATTAATTTTTAAGTTCAAAATGGTTTTTCAAATAAATATACAGGAAATCTGGCCTATTTAATTTTCTAACCTACCTATACATGCTCCTTCCACATTATAAATATATTAACATAGCGGGAAATTATCGGGCAAATTGAGGATATGCTCTTCCAAATTCAAAATTTTCAACGGCTGCTTTCGAAAGAAAGCCACGCCTTCACTAACCTACGTCGAAATGGAAGAAACGTTGTGATTGGTTCATAACAAAAAAGTTTCTAAATTCGTCTTTAATTGGCATCATCCTCTTTATGGCATTTTCGAACATAATAGTTAAATATTTTTTAGAAAAAAATATTAGCATTTTCCTTCAAAATTTTTTTACCACGATAAATACTAAAAATATTTGTGATAATAAAATTAAACTTTTGCTACGTATGAAGTCATATTAAATTTGTTTTAAGTTTTGGCGTCAACTTTTCCCGCAAAAAGTACAGTGCACACACACAAGATGGGTCCAAAAAATATAACATATTGGATTGAAGTACTATAATTTTTATTATATTTATACTATGCTCCTTCAACATACCTTATCATCCTTGGTCCATGTAGCTGTAGGACTGAACAGGTGTTCACTTTCCAGTCCTACAAACCAAATTAAAGATTACCAGGAAAATAACTATACACTTAATTAAATAATTTTCAATTTCTTGATAACTGTTCCTTTGCTAACTTTTTTGTAATTGTGGGCGAGAACCACGTACGCCACATTGATTTTTATGAAACTTACCCAAAATAAACATTTCTAGAGTTTTGTGAAAAATATCATAAAAATCGATGTGGCGTTGTTCTCGCTCAAAATTACCTACTTTTCTTCAAACTAATTTCATTATTTATTATTTGCAAATTATTACCATGATTATAGGATTGGAGGAATTGCGAATGATGAACTCGGAATATCCTATAAATATTTATTGAACAATTAATTGTTGAAATATGCACATAGATACCAGTTAAGGCAGAATAAGAATGAGACCAGATCAGACTCCAGTCTAAAATTAATAAAAAAAACATTTGTTAGTCTGGGATGCAATATATTGCAACGTGATCCATCCTGGCGAGGAAATAATAAGTAAATCCTCCCCAGGATATATCCATTGCAATATATGTTACAACAAATTATCATATTTTGATGGTACCTGCCGGAGGTAGTCAAAGATATGAGATTGATTATCATATTTTAATGTACCCAAAGGCATCATAAGATATTCGTGCTAATGCTTCTCTAAGTCAGTAATCTGGCCAAAATGGGGCCTAGCTTTCGGCAGCAACCGTGCCTAGGAATGAAGCATCAACACTAACAGATAAATATGTTATCACGTCTTCGATGTGCTTAAAAATATGATAAGAGGTGTCGTAATAATGTTTTTTTTCCGTCAGCAGTCTGATGGAAATAGGTCTAGTCTTCGGCTGGAGGCTATGGGTGAAAATATTAATATTAACACATGGTTTGCCAGCACCGATGCGTGTTTAAGGTCAAATGTTGGCATATACTCAGGCTATACTAGGACAAGCCTTAAAACTCGCTATAATGTATAAATTACATTAATACAACAATTATTACATTCAAGTAAAATAATAATTACTGTATTGTAACTTCTTACCTTTGAACTTTGATTTTGATTGATACGAGAGTCGTGGCTAAATACCCTGAATACGAGGAACGCGCTGGTCAACAAGCATAGTACGTGTACTACAAGTGAAACCGTATATGAGCGCATTAAGCTTTCAACAGTAAGTACACTTGTTTAGTGTCCAGGACAGGCATGCGTTAAGATTCCGAGAGACTGCCTTGGCTACAATATTCTTTTCTTTTTATTATTTCTATATGATTTTTAAGCATGCCACACATAAAATTTTATACTTAAGATGTAAATAGTTATCCATAAAATTAAGTTTTCTATAAACGAATTTGTCATTTTTGGAAGGTATACTTAAAAGAAAAATTATTTGTAAAAATTGGTTCTTCGAATATTTTGTAAATTATTATTTTTTTAAAAATATTTTTATAAACTCATTAAAAATACTAGTATAATATATTGGTGAAAAGACAATAAGAAAACAATATATTAAAAAGGAGACAATTTATTTTAATTCCTATCTTAAATTCGGGCTTTTCCAATAGTGGATTAGTGTTTGAAAAATTAAACACGAGATTGTCTTACTGGAAATAGGTGACGGTAGTTAAGTATTGTAATCATTATATATGTAGTATTCACTTTTTAACTTAAACTACTAAGTTTAAATTAACTGCATTTAATGCATAAACTGGAACGAGTGTTTGATTTAACAGGCTCGTGTGACTGCGTACTATTTCACATTTCCAAATATGCTCCTTAATGTACTAAATACTTTATATTGCGTCTTATAAGTATTTGAATAAATCAAGGACGACTTTCTTTAAGAGAAGTGCAAAAGTTTTTAAAAAGATAATGAATACTAAATACGGAAAAGGCGTCCAAAGCTGTCTGGCAAATTAACCTACCATTTTGTCACAAGCTCCACAGCTTTTCCCAGTTACCCACAACAGAATTCCTTAAGTTGCTACTTTCTTTGCCAAATTGTTACGTTTCACCTTTAGGCAGCCTCTGACGTACACTCTTAAGCTCATTGAATCGATTCCCTATGCGAGGATGGTTCAGCACTTCTTCTAACTATGGTAATAATAAATGAAATTTCCCGGAACAATGGACGTGAAAGAGGTACCACCTAATTGCCGTTCGTCTAGTCCTACTGACGAACCGAACACCTTAATTTAAATAGTTATGTTAGTTGTGAATATCTTCTGGTATATACGACACAAATATGGCTCTTACAAAGTTTATTCAACGTTGGGGGGACTCCTTATAAAAAAAAAATTGGTGTTTATGTTCAGTACTATAGGATTTATTGGTGTTCAGGCGAGATGGGTTGGGGTGGAGGAAGACTAAGGATTATTTGATTTTCTCCAGAGTACAGTATATAACAGACTAATTATGATCATATTAAAGGTGTTATGAAAGATTT